>CM030187.1:3743364-3845989 GCA_017639675.1 Aplochiton taeniatus
CTTGTCATGAAAGCTTCTATGTATGTAACTTTAAACTCGTATCGTTTCAACAATAGCTAGCATAGCTAGCTAACTGAAGTAAGCGTCTGGCAAAGTTCTAAAGCTTAGTCCCAAGATTCAGTAAGTTGCATTGTCACACCAAAACGTCTTATGCTGGCATTTAGCGTTTCATTTTATGGCGGAGTCTCTTAAGAAATTAAAAATCCTTGTGTTACGCAATCGTGATTGTTAGAAGATGTTGGGAGTTTAGTTTAGTTCTTTTAGTTTCTTGAATGACCTAAAATTTGGCAGACTTCTAAAATGCTTAGTTATTTGCTGGTGCACTGCCTTGGCCTCTTCAGTAGGCTTTTTTTCCCCTGAGATTTCCTAGTAATCCGTAATCTGTGGACTGAGATTTCTAAGCAAACAGTTTTTCTATCAATGGTATTAAACGGCAATGCCTGGTTACAAATGTCCTACCCCTGTGAGCAGGTTGCAGGTGTATTGAGAAGGTGGGCAGAATTGAGAATGTCGGAGTTGAGCGACGAGGCAAGTGAGTCAGAGCAGCTTGGGACCAGCCTCTCCTTGTGGCTGGGTGATAACTTGGTGCGACCAGAGGAACTAGATGTACCCTTAGACCTGCACACGGCCTGTTCAATTGGCCAGTATGATATAGTTGCAGAGTGCATAAAAAAGTAAGTGCTCATTAACATAAAGGTGTAGGCTAAAGAGGTTGACGCTAATGTAACGGAATTCTCAAACTCATTTCAGAAAGGAGGTCGACTTGAACAGCAAGAACATAGGCGGCTGGACTCCACTGATGTACGCAGCCTATATTGGCCATGACAACATAGCCAATCTCTTGCTAGAGGCAGGCGTCAATGTAAATGCCACCAATGCCAAAGGCCTCACACCACTCATGCTGGCTGCCAGCTGTGGGAATGAAAGCATTGCATACTTTTTACTGCAGGTAAAATCCCTTATCCATAGATCACTATTCTTTTCATTTTATTTTCCGGTTGTGGCTTGTCTTTGTAAAAGGAGTAAGTGTACCACTGAGTGAAATCGTTTTTTGTTTCGTCGTCATCCATAGCATGGTGCGGAGCTGGAGCTGAAGGATACTCGAGGTTGGACAGCTCTACTCCATTGCACGAGCGCAGGACACCAGCAGATGGTCAAGTTCTTGCTTGACAGTAATGCCAATGCCAATCTGAAGTGAGTCATACTGAGTCATACCGTGTCTGTAATGCTTTTTGACTTTGGTGTCCAATAATGCTTTTGATTCCCTTGCAGGGAGCCACGGTCGGGCTTCACTCCCCTGATGGAGGCTGCTGCTTCTGGACATGAAATCATAGTTCAATACCTTCTTGACCATGTTAGTGAGTTCTAAAGATAAATAGTAGTTCATTTCATTTTATATGCATTGATACTCTTTGCATTTAAGTTATTGCCATTTCAGAAAGTCAGAGTGGATGAAAGAAATGCGAAGCAAGAGACCGCCCGTGCCCTAGCAATGATGTACGGCTATACCAAGATAGCCAGCCTTATTGACGCACTTTCGCCAAAGGTTAAACCTGGTATGCACTTTAAGCCACCATGATTTCCATTTCATAAATCTTTACAGTCATTTTTATCAGTCCTTTTAGGTTAGCGTGGTTTTTCTTAGTACAATCTTTTAATGGCCGATCTAATCTGGGTTCCTCGCCCCCCCCCCCCCCCCCCCCAGGACACTTTGAAGACCTGAGTTCTTCTGAGGACTCTGACAGTGCTCCCCCTAGGCAGAGGTTGAGCCGTAACCGCGCCAAAGGGCCCAGCATCCACGATGGACCCCAGGCCATTGCCAAATTCCGTGTGGGAGGCCCCAGCAAACACTGTGGTATTCTATCCTGGCTTAACCCCAATCTACTGCTATTGTTTGTACCCTTTGCCACTGTGGGCGATTTTTCGGTCCACCTTTGAACTGCCGTATGCTTTTGTGTTAGGACTTCTATGACGCGGCTGTGTTTCCCCTTTAGAGCCGCCTGTGGCACCCCCAGGGTACATGACGTTCCGCGATGTTGGCGAGCAGAGCGAGGGAATCTGCTACCGTGATGTGACCTCGCCCATCAACGAGCTGGATGGACAGAGCAACAGCAGCAGAGGTGTGATGCAGGCGCACGGAGGAACCGACGTTCTTCTTATGTTCTTTGTTTTTTAAATCACCGTGGCGAGTCCTTTTGAAATGTGCAGCCCTGTCCTAAAGCAATTCCTTCACTGAAATATAGGAGGATTAGAAAACCTCCGGCTAGCACACCAAGAATTTGCTAAATGAATTGGGTGTGTTTCCGATGGCCCCCCTGCAGAGGAGAGTCCCTTCTTTGACAGCGACATGCCCACCATGAGAAGCAGCGGTAGCAGCAGCGAGGGCCTCCCACGCCTGGTCGGCCTGAGCCGCGAGGGCTCGCTGGAGAGCAACGAGGTAAAACGCCCCGGCCCATGTGCCGTGCCACCGCTGTTTTCAGACCCCCCTGCCGTTTGTTACCACCATGGAGACAATTGGCCTTTGTCCCGCAGGACTCTGATCAGGCTAAAAAGATCTCCTCTCGCCGCGCCAACAAGGGCTACCACTCTAAAGGCAAGAGTCGCCATGGCACCAGTGACTCGGGGCAGCTCAATGGCCCAGGGAGCGGTGGCCTGCATCCGCCTGTCAGTACTTCTCCATCTTACACTGGTCCCAAGGCGAGTATTTTATTTGTATTTATTATTTGTATGCTCATTGTATTTTATTTGACAAATAAACAGGGTCTCTCATTGTGGCCCAGGGCTTTTCAGGGGCAGGGGTGTTGTTTCTTAGACTATTGTTTTTGGCTGACCTATAACCTATTATAGGATCTAGCTGAGTTCCTGGAACAAATTGGCTTCTCCAAGTATCTCCCATTACTGGAGGAGCAAGACATCGACCTGAGAATATTCCTCACCCTCACGGAGAACGATCTGAAGGAAGTAGGAATAACGTGAGTCTTTCAGTCCACTCCCTCCTGATCCATTCCGCCAAAATGGTCTTCAGGAGCTTATTCATATCTTATTTGACGTTTTCAAAAAAAAAATAACAAACTTATTTGGCTGCCCATAACCCTTTCCTCCACTGCAGGCTCTTTGGACCTAAGCGCAAGATGACCTCGGCCATAGCCAGATGGCACAGTAGCGCCCGGCAGCCCAGCGATGCTCTGGAGCAGGCTTACGCCGACCAACTGGAGGCAGAGATGCAAGAGATGGCCATTCAGCTACACAAGGTGGTTCACCATGCCTTGCCCTTACACGCCAACAGAACCTACGTTCTAGCAACGTGGTACCCGTACCGTTGAACGGGTGAACTGCAGCCATAGCCAAACTACGACGTTGAACACAGCACAGCCTGCTTACAAACCCCACCCACTTTTCCCCCCGAAACATGCCTTTAAATCCTGGGTGTCTATGCTTTCCCTTCCCTGGTAGCGGTGTGAGGAGGCGGAGAGCCTACAGGGCCAGGTGTCCCAGGAGAAGGAGCTGCGGACGGTGATGGAGGGATGTCTGATGGAGGACAAGGTGGCCTGGAGGAGGGTCCACACCGAGCTGGTGGACGACCACAAGCTGGCCCAGGACATGGCGGCCGTTCTAGACAAGGCCCGCGGCTGTCGCGCCGAGCTCATCTCGTGTCTCTCAGCTGATCAGAACGGCAAGCCCCGTTCCTCTGGGGTCCATAATCTGAACAGTAGGTTTATTTTAATTGTGCTCTGTCAGCATGCTGGAATACAAAACACCATCCATTCTGAATAAGATACCATCTATCCAAGCTAGGGTCTAAAGCCCTTACCATTTTCACAGGTGAGGAAGGTTCTGAGTCAACCTCCATCTGTGAACTGATCAGAAAGCTGGATTCCTATGAAGAGGAGCTCGGTGAGACGGTTTATCGCATAAAGAATTAAGATGCAAAGACTGTAGTAACCTGACGCTTGGAGCTATCTCTGACTGCAGTGCCTTGTGTTGTTTCTTGCCAGGGGGAACCCTGCAGACGGTGCTCCAGAGCCTACGGCGGCTGAGCATCCCAGAAAAGGTCACAGACAGCTGGGAACAGCCCTAGGCTACACAGGCAGGTATCTCTGGTTTCACTGAACGTAGAGGGAGTTCAAAGGGAACTACCAACATCCGTGAGAAACAGGGAGAAGATGATTCAAGGTTTGTCTCTGTAGGGTTTCCCTGGGAACGCAGACGGAGGGTGAAGGTACCACCCTGAACACGCTCAATGGAACGGAATGGAGTGGGCCAGCGTGGTGGTCAGCCCAAGCCGACCAGAGAGAGGCCGGACGGGGTGCGGGTGCAGCCAGCCCAGACTTCACTCCGTGTGGGAGTGGCTGCTGTGCCAGGGGCTCCTGGCTTGGGAGGCCCATGGCTGCTCCAGGGGTACGACAAGCAGGCTGGAAGGGACGCTGTTCCCAATACGCCTGTGCTTCTGTTTGGTGAACTACTTTAGTTGCACCAAGAAGGTGAAAGGAGGAGTCATCTGAGGTGGTCAATGCTGTGAAACATTTATTTCCAGATAAACTATAGTGTTTACACACACACACACACACATCCTTATTTATCTACAGTAATGCTTCTAAATGAAAGTTGAATGCATGAAGGAAAGTTAACTTTTAAAAGCCTGCTTTGTATATTCTATCATCATATGCTTTCCAATTATGGGTCAGGTGCTTTTGTAGTTTTCTTTTAATTGTTAAGTTTGTAGTCTGTAGTCCTGCTGATATCTATTTTGTAAGGGAAGAGCAAAATATTAATATAGAATACATGTTTATGATCTTTCACATTAGATTACATTTTTTGTTTTCTCTTTTTTTGGATAGCTTGTATCCTCATGAAGTAAAACCATATTCAGTATTTATGTATCGAAATGTACTTAAATGTGATTTATAGCTTAATAAATTGAAGATTAATTGATTTAGTTTAAGTATCACTGTCTATTCTTTTACTGATAAACATAGGGTCTCATGTTGGCTGAGGGCTTCTCAGGGCCTTGGTGTTTCTTTTAAAGATCAGCCAATATCAATAGGCTAATATAGGATCTAGCCTAACTCCTGGAATAAATGAGCTTCTCAAAGTTCTCCCATTACTGAACGGGCAAAACATTGATTTGAGAATTTTCTGAATCTTATTACCAACAGAAAGAGGGAATATAGAATGTCAATGAACCAATTTAAAAGAAGTTCATATACTTAAGTTTATATACTACACACGATACACAGACAAGTTTTACGTGTCTAAATATTTATTATTGCCAACAAAATAGTGTGCAGAGCGGAATCAGTGGTAGTATATTACATTTGCGTCAATCTTACCAAAATAATTTTCATTACTATTTACATACACAAAATATCTTTTAAATCAGCAAACAATGTCTCTATACAGAATTTATCCACTGATCAATTTAAAACGAAAAAAAGGCAAATACATATATATATATATATATATTCACAAATGATTGTGTTTACTTTAATGGGATTTACATTTGTCCATGGAGATTGAAACTGAACAATTAGAGTACAGACCCCACCATTCACAACTCAATTTCCATAAGTAAATATTCCTTTTGTACCCTTTGGCTCAACAGACTGGGCTAAACCCAATGTGTTTTAATACCCACCATCAACCTTCTTACCAGCCTCATCACAACACAACCCACAGACCGGGCTTGGAGGTAGAAGAAATTGAGGCAGCTTTGAGAGCCAGGCCAAGATGCTAGGAGGGTGCAGCCACTCCCAGCGTGGGCCAGCTGTCAAGGCAGGGCTGGGGAGGGGGGGTCAGGTATACTCGCACAGGGGGGCAGGGCTGGGGAGGGGGGGTCAGGTATACACGCACAGGGGGGCAGGGCTGGGGAGGGGGGGTCAGGTATACTTGCACAGGGGGGCAGGGCTGGGGAGGGGGGGTCAGGTATACTTGCACAGGGGGGCAGGGCTGGGGAGGGGGGGTCAGGTATACTCGCACAGGGGGGCAGGGCTGGGGAGGGGGGGTCAGGTATACTCGCACAGGTGGCCACAGCCGGCCGGGCAGTGGGAGCTGCTCTTCAGCCAGTTCATGACATGCTCCAGGTGCCCGCCGTGGCTGCAGCCTTGGCACCACACAAACAGGCCTTTCACCACGTGGTGGCACACGGCGCACACACTGGCACACTGGTGGCACCTAGTGGAGAGGGCAGAGGCTTTAGCACAGACCCCCGTGGGTTCATCTTAACGCACCATCGTCAAAACTAAAAATGCTTGCTCGCAAAATTGACAAACGTATTGTAAACATTCGAGGACATTTTTGGAGGTCATAGGTCGGTTGCACCTGTCACAGATCCAGCCCCGGTTGCTCATGGGCCGCTTGCAGTTGCTGCAGTTGACGTGCAGCGTGGTGGAGGTCTGGTTCAGGCAGGTGATAGCGCTGCACGTGCTCAGCTTGATGACCTGGTTGGAGACGTTCCACAGCTCGAACCGCTGCAGCAAGTCTATGTAGGACGTATACCAGTGCTCCTGAAATAGAGCCAGGCCTATTAATGGATTCTGCCCGACAACGGAGCACAATGCCGTTGTCATAGCGCCCGTCTCGTCTCAAAGTCCACCACTGAGCAGCCAGCCACATTAATTCCCAATTAAAAGCAGACTTCATGAAAGCCAACAATGGTAAAACATTATTATGAAGGTTACGATAACAAACACGCAAAAACCCCAAACTAGCGGTGTCCGTTAAGAGTCGCCACTCCCTGTCTCATACCCACTCATCCTGAGCCTTCGTAGTACCTGAGTGAGGTCATCGATCTCCTTGCGGATGCGGTCGCCCAGCACAATGAGCACGGAGACGGCCATCTGCACGTCGCCCTGCTCGGCGTAGTAGCTCAGCATCTCCCTCACCACGGGGCAGAAGAACCTGGCGGGCAGGTGAGGGCTGAAGAGCGGCTGGGAGATGGAGATGAGCGAGAAGGACTCGATGGGCGTGAGGCAGATGACCTCGGCCTCGCTGCCGCTGACGTGCGGCGAGTCGGCCTTGTCCTGCTGCAGGTGCTCGGGGGCCGAGGGGTTGTCCATGATCTCGTGGCGGAGCGGGAAGGCCTCCTGAGGGAGCGTGTACTCCTGCTCCTCTGCGGGAGGGAAAGGGAGAGAGCGTAAGTGGGTCGTGGTATACAAACTGGGAAGGATTTCCTTTGGGCCTTGAGGTCCTTCAACAAAAAACAGACACTTTGTGGTTCTAGACATTAGCTCAGCAGCGGCGTGTACGTGTGCTAGGGTTGACTGCTGAAGCCGATGTGGAGCCTGACACTGACCGGCCTGGTTGTCCTGCTCTATCGAGTAGAGGTCGTCGTCGTCCAGCTCGGCGTCCCCAAACATGTACTCCGCCTGTCCCTCGCTGCCCTCCGTCTCCTCGTTCTCTGCGGGGACACACCACAGACACGGGGGGTTGCAATTCGCCAACGGCCCCCCTGGGGCAAAATAAAAGGGGGTGGCGTGGCGCCAGCCTCACCGTCGTTGTTGTTCGTGATGTGGGAGTTCCCCAGCTCCAGGTGGATGTTGTCCTGCCTGCTCTCTCCTTTACTGCGGTCCAGCCGAGACTCCGCGCCCAAGCCTGTGCCCATCTCCTTCATACTGAAACTAGGGGAAAAAGACAAGGGTCTCCACTACCGTTTCTTTAATCACTCAAAGGCTGACATGTATTTCAGAAGTCTTCAGATTTGAAGGCCTACCTGTTCATTAAAGGCAAGGTGCCCAGTTTACCGATGTTGTGGTTGGTCCCAGGCCCGGTGAGGTTCCCTGGGTCGGAGAACATGATTCTCAGCATGGTCCACGTGGTGGAGACCTTGACATGGAACACGATCAGATGTTGTTCTTAGCCGACTCTTAGCAGTGAGATGTGGGGGTTTAAAATAGGATCCCCCGGCCTTCAGGCCCAAAGCGAATGGACTAACCTGAGGCCTGTTGAGCTCCTTGGCCACCTTAGCGTTGTGGTCGCACAGCTCGGCAAAGGGCCTCCCACTGAGGAGGTAGAGGCGGGCCGTCTTGACAAACCAGTCCATGCGGCTACTCTCCAGGTCCGCCTCAAACACGCTGAGGGCGCTGGACACGTGGGCAAACTGCTCCGTCAGGTCCGGCTTCTTGAAGAAGAAGATGGGGTAGCGGCGGTCGCCGCCCGGGTAGGGCTTCCTGCTGGCGTCGCCACTGATGAGGCTCTCCTTGGCGGCGAAGGCCAGGTCGCCGAAGAGCCCGAAGCAGAGCCCCTCCGGGTTGGCCTTGTCCACGGGCCGGCTGGCGTCCTTGAACATGTGCTGGTAGAGCGTGCTGTCCTTGGAGCCCGACAGCAGGAAGTAGGGGTCGTGCTGGTGGCGCCACACGATGCCCGTGGTCACGTCCTTGTGCTCCTCGAACGTGGCAAAGGGGATGAAGGGCCGCCGTACGTCCCACACGTAGATGTTGTGGTCCACCATCATGGAGCAGGTGGCCAAGTGCCACTTCCTCTCGGGGCGCCACTTCACCCGGGCCACCGAGGCGATGGTCTGGACGCAGTGGATCTCCTTGGCCCGGTTGGTGGTCATGTCCCACACCTTCACCATCTTGTCTCGGCCGCCGGTTGCCAGCCAACCCCTGCAGAAGCAAAGAAATTGCCGTGAGTGAGGACCACAAGGTAAACCAAATAAGTCAACGAGTCAATGAGGACACAGCAGGAGCTTGTTGGCGCTACCGGTCATCCGGGTGCCAGTCGCAGCAGAACACAGGGCCTGTGTGGGCAGTGAACATCCTCTCGTAGCGGTCCGGTCGCCGGATGTCCCACAGCTGGACGTTACCGTTCTCAAAAGAAGCCGCAAACGTAAAGTAATCCTTCATACTGAACTGGACATCTCTCACACTCTCGGACTGGCCTGGAAAGTCAATAGGTACACATACATCAAAAACAACATGGTTATCACCACAGCTTGAGAGCCATTTTGTCTATTTAATTTTCCCACCTAAGTATTTTACAAGAGCAGGTAGAGTCCATTTAACTCTATTGCACCTAACCATGGGGCATCCATCCTACCTGAGAAAGTACTGACCGACTCCTTCTTGCGTAGGTCAAAACACTTCATATAGCCGTCCTGTGAGCCGCTGAGCAGCATATAAATCTCCGTCGGATGGAAGCACACTTTGTTGACCGTGCGCTTGTGCTCGGTGAAAAGCTGGTCCTGCTTGTTGCGCGAGGGCTTGCCCAGGTTCCAGGTGACCACGGCCCCGTTGGTGGCAGCCGTGGCCAGGAGGTTCTCCTCCATCTGGTGCCACATGACGTCGGCGCAGCTGAAGTTGAGCGAGGGCTTGCGACCCACTCGGAGGTTCAGCTTCTCCACAAACTGCTCCTCCTCCAGCGCGTAAATCTTGAAGATGTTGCGGCCGGCCACCACCACCTGCGTGGCGTCGCGGCACACGCTGATGGCGTTGGCCGGCGCGTCCAGGTGGCAGAACATGGTGTGGCCACTGATGGCGCTGCTGCCCAGAGCGGTGGTGACCCGCGACATCTTCTCCATGGCTCTGAGGAACAGACGTGGCATTTAGGTTTGGCATGAAACTGCTGACGCCTCTAGCAAAGGCCATGCTATGTGTGAACTGTGTTTTCTGCTATCTTGATGACCTTGGGAACAATTGTTGTTTATGACGTTACATCTGTGTCTATTACACTGTAGTCATACCTTGCTATATGTAAAAACATTATTTTAAGATCTAGTTTGGCCAGTAGATGGCACTGACGTTATGACAAATGTTGTGTTTGCTCTACAAGCAATGGTGCTACCTCATACAGTAATTATTTGCGTAGGTCTAGATTCTAATCAGCTGAGGGACTTACTATAAATAGCAGCGCTGGTTGTCTCAGCGTTAACAATAACACATCAGCCTCCTCATGCAGTCCTGTCCGAGTTCACCTACTAGCGAAAGACAACATTGTCTTCCTACAGCTTCCATTTGTTTTAAATTGAAACAAAAGAAACGTAACGCTGCATAAAAAAAAACGTGCAAGAACCGAATAATGAAAAGGCATTAAATAACGTTTACTTACCTCGAGAGAGCTGGTTGTTTACCAACTCGATGGACAAACTATTCACCTCCTTTTGCCAGGGGTGCATAGCGGACTGATTGGTTCTCCCAGATCTGAGCAATCTGAGTGACTACACTAAGAGGTGCGGGGTGAGGCTGGACCACAGAGAAGAATGGCACACCAAAGTGTTACAAAGAAGGAGGGGAGAAAGCCAGAGGAATGTTATAGTTGTGTGCAGCTCATTGGCTAAGTGTTTCTTTATGCATGTGGATGCTACTCAATGGCATGAGCCACGGGATGCAAAAGATATTAAACACACACTGTGGTTGGTATACAATCCATTCACGTATAGTTTGCGTTGAAGGTCACCTGAGCCTTTCACCTTTCAGCTATAGTAGGGTGCTTGAGTATCAAAACTAACCCTGCATCCTCTAACTTGAGCGTGGGTGTATGTGCGTACATTCCAGGAGCTGCTCCCCCAAAATAGATTAGGTGGAATTATGGCCCATTTAATATGAGCAGCCTATTGTTCTCGTACACGTCTAGATACACTGGTATTTAACCTTGCTTACTTTTTGCCACAGTTAACGGTAACATTAGTTTTGTAATCGCTAGCTGTACTACGGCTCATTCATATCAAATTTTCTAAGTTTCCGGATTATTGCAGTGGATTAACCAGACACGGTCATTTTAACAAAGTCATGATCCAAGTCTTGATAATGACAGTCTGAATCTGATGTTGACATGATATGCTAGGTAGGCTAACGGCTAGCTAGTATGTAACGACATCAAGCTAGCTACGTTTGTTGCTTAAATAATGCTAGGAAGCTAACTAGCTTGCAGACTAGCTACACATCCAGCATGTGAAACTGACTTTCGGGATGGGAATTTTTAAACACTCCCGACCACAACCTCTTCATGTTTTTGCAACTCAAATAATTTCCATGATAATTCATTTAAAGTTTTTCTGGACGACCAACCTTCAGAAAAGAGCATGTTGTCAGTGAAAACGGAAGTAAGGAATGCTCATGCCAATGTATGTCATAATGTCGCGCGAAAAACAGAAAGGAAGCATAGGTTAACAGCGTTCATTCACAGTTGGACGTTAAAGAAAGTATTGAACTTACTAGCATCCATTGTAAGCTAGTTCAAGCTGCAGGGTAAGTTCGTGCACAGTTTAATGTGGTGGGTTTGCTGTTCTCTTCCTCTCTTGCTTTTTTGGCTTCTTCACCAAACATGTGGTCAGACATGAGATGTCCTGTCCATTCTTTAAGTTAATTGGGAAGAACCTGTACGCTGTGCATACATATGAACGTCACAACCACTAATTTCCCACTCATAGTTTTTGGAAGAGTGCAGCTATGCGATTCCTTGAGGAGTGCCAGCTATTCTCTTTTCTTCATTGTTGTTTAGTCTGGTGTGCAATGGTTTGACCTAACCTGTGCTACTGTCCAGCCATGACAGGAGTATTGTTTGCCTGCGAGGAGCCAGCTGTTTGGAGAAAGCTGTATGCTAAATACTGGGACGTGGTGGAGGCCAAGTCCCTTGGAAAGGGAAAGAAGTCTGGAAAACTGCTAGCCCTTGAAAAATGGTAAGCTGTAACATACAAGTTTACTCTCTGTTTATGAGCCCTGTTCACTGTGTCACAACAGGATTAAAGCTGTAACAATGGGATTTTTATTAGGGATTTTTACAGTGCCAAACTGTATTTTTGATTAGGTATCAGGAGGAACTCCCTGTTGCCATAGCTAAACGACCGGAGAGATATGTTACCCATTCAGAACTGGTGAAACTGATGGAGTGGAAGCTTACTGTAGGTATATGATATGAAGATGGGAAGAACTCATACTACTATTTACAATGGTGTGCACTGCATTGCTAAAACTTCATAGACAAAAATAGACTAGAGTTCCAGTTCATAAATGGATAAACCTGCCAGGCTGCCACTTCCCTGTCTTGTGTCTGTTTGTGAAGAGAGGGAAGTTCCGCCCGCGGCTCCAGCAGCTGGTGGCCACTAACGGGGAGGAGGCGGTAGAGAAGACTTCCAAAAAGGCTTTCAGTCTCTTGCCTGACATCCAGGCAGCCATCACTGAACTCAGCACTCTCAGAGCACTTGGCCCCGCAACTGCTTCAGGTCAGCGACCCCGCTCTGGCGAGGCATGGAAAATTGACTCGTGGTTACCCTACACTAGATAATTCTGCTAATATTATTCCTTTTGCCAAGCTTAATATTGTCAAAACACCAAGAAAACCGAACAACCCAGAAAATTCTTCAGTGACCCACTGATTGTGAAACCATCCTATTCTCATTAAAGACTTAATCAAGCTTACTCTGCAGAACTGAAGGAGTGTGGGTCTGAAGTGTAGTTCATATTTAGGAAACCTCAGCTATTTGGTCAGAGGGCAGGGCTACTCATCAGCTTGGCATGGAGCTGACTGTTCGTTTTGTTCCAGCTGTGTTGGCAGCTGGAGGTCCAGAGCATGCTGCGTTCATGGCTGATGAAGCCGTTGAGAGCATAGCTGGCCTGGGGCCCATCAAATACACCGCTAAACACTACGCTCTCTACCTGGACAAGATGGCTGAGCGCACGAAAACACTCAACAAAGGTAAGTGAGATTTGGAGAGTGTGACGAGTGTGACAATGCAGCGAGCGGAGGGATACTCCATGTTGATATCTCCTCCGCTCTGACTGACCACTGTCTTTCTCTTCAGCGGACAGCCAGCATGACTGGACACCCCATAAAGTAGAGCAGTGCTTGTGGGCTTGGGCTGTAGCCAACCAGATGCAGCTCCCTCTGCTGAAGGATATTGAAATCGATGGCGGTAAACCTCGCAAGGAGGACTCAGACTCCGAGCCTAACAAAAGGCCAGCTAAGAAACAGAGGACCAAATAAAACGAATTTCATTTTGTTTCTTAAAGGTGCGTTATGAAACCTTCCATATGCTTTATGTACACTGTATATCCATACATTTCGTTAATACTAACTTACTTTGTCTATTTTCTCTAGTAATTTCTTCCATGACGTGCATTATTTGTTGTGTACATACCTTGCTAAAGCATTTGTCAATTTCTTTGTCACATTAAACATCACTCAGCACAGACATAGTTATTTAGTTATTGAAAAATAGCAGCAGAATCCATCAGGTGCTTAGAAAAGCTTATGTAACAGTGGGATTAGGGAGACAAATCCACAGTATCATTCTTTATTATATTGTTTCCAAATTAAAGCAAGTACAATGAACAGTAAAAAATAAAACAAAATATATATACAATATAAAATGGTTCCCGTTCAGAACATTTAAAAAGTACAATACATCATGAAATAATTAATGAGGACTTTGATATAAACTATTTATATTTACATAAATTTTGTTTTTTATTGTTTGTTCATGACCCAGAGAAAAATAGCTTAATTTTCTTTTGTAAACGCTGTTGTGGTTCAACCTCGGGTCAGGATTTTGGAGAGTGAGCCTCCTAAAATTGGCACCATATTATCAATGCATTAAACCTATCACAGTAGAATATAACCTCAAACCAAAACATACTGTATCTTGTTACAATTAAAATTTCACAACTTTCATATTTCAGTGTAATGGTAAAGCAAAGTATTTTAGCCATGGAAACTATTGAGTCAATGGCTTTTTTTAAGGGTTACGCGCTGGGTCCACCGATGATGGAGTTTTAATGCCTTCAACATCTTTGAAAAAGCAAAAACCTGTTAAAAGGGTCATGTGCTGGTTATTTCACTTTGTCTACCTAATACATTAACAGTTAGCTTGTCAGTAATAGAGCTACAGTAGCCTGCTTTTTACAGCCCTGCATTGAGAATACCCCATGTTCAAGTAGTGACCCACAGAGAGAAGGCAACCTGCTTGTTGAAAGCATCAGTTTAGAGCAGCTACTGGGTCAGCAAGTTAGGTTGTCCAACACACACACCCCCCCCACCCTCTGTACATCCAGTATGGTAAAAAGGTCATTGATGTAGCAACCTCTCCTGATGGACGTCTCGTATGATAATACACTCTATTATACAGCAAACAGCAAAGCAGCCCTCTCATCCACTGCTTCGTTTTGGATATGCACACTATAATGTAACAAGGCATTGGGTAGAACAGCACAACGGATTGGGAGTAAGGAGTTAATAGCTAGAAAAAAATGTAAAATAACGTATGGCACTAGAAGCAGACAGTATGGCACACAACAATATGTCAGTTTACCACATTACAATACAGGAAAGTGCATAAAAGCTCATCTATGACAAAACTGGAATCAGGACTAATAACAGTAGGCCGAGAAGTATCAAGTATGTTGCTACAAAGTTATTTTGCTTTCTAAAAATGGACCAGCGAAGGTGAAAGTCAAAGGAAATTGCTGACAGCTCTGAGAGAGAAGACTCAAGATGTTAGCACATAATGGAAATAATTGAGTTTAAGTTGGCTCTTCGAAGAGAATTGGCATTAATAATTATTTGAAGTGCAGTTGATACATGGTTCTTCTAAATTGCTGTGTATCGTGGCAATGTTGATGATATTTGAATCAAGGCATACACATATTGAAACACTCGGAGGACCAGCAGCTTGAAAGCAATTCACTCATTATAGTCGACTGCCTGTATTCTACTCATGGTATTGTTCACTAGGCCTTCCTCCCGTATGATGCAAAAACCAAAAATGTCACCTAAAAACAGCCTTAAATCCACTTTATTATAAACAGTCCTGTTTACATTGTAGTTAGGTCCTGGCAAACTGTAGCCCCTTCACAACAGCCATGCATTACTGTGACACAGCTAGCATTGTGACGTGCACACAGCAAGATGTGAATGTTCAAGCACTGCTGCTTCACGACCCTGACGGTGTTTTAGGGCCACCTCCAGTCCTCCTCCCCTGCCCCTCCCCCGGCCCTCTCGCAGGCAAACGACTACCACGTCAGCCACTAAATGACAGCCGCTCTCCTCCATCGCCAACCTAACTTCCCTTCCCAAAGATGGGCCACTATCTGTGTAGGGACAGCCTTTTTCACGGCTAAAGAGAGAGAAAGGGGGGATGCCTCCTTGTGAACAGAATGGGTTGTTGGTGTTGGTCTGGGAGATGGCTCAAGGCCAAGTTATCTTCTCGTACCGGGAAGTAATAAACCACTCCCGCTGGCTTTCCATTGCCTGGTTTATTAAGATGTATGAAGCTCACGTCCCTCTCTCCCCCTCACACACACACACATGGACACAGATCCCCTATTTACTAGATATCACATTATTTGAGGGTAGAAAATGAGGTGAGTTTCTTAGTGACATCATGTGTGTATCCAATTTGAGGGACAGTAGAGCATGTTGGCTGCTTTTTAAGGGGTTCCATTATATCCGGGGTGTGTTATTCTGTTTAATGTATTTGGGGAAGGAAAAAAAAAACTAGAATGTTTATTACTAGCCCCTTTCCACCCCCAACCCTTCTGAACTCATACATGAATTAAATGATAGTTTAAGAGGCATCATTAACCTCCTCTCCAGCATCCACTTAATCATCCTTAATAGAATATGCATTATGCATCTCTGTGTCTCTGCTGCATGTTTGGCTAGCAACAACCGTAGCCAAGTTCCCAGGCTTAAGTTGAACTCACACCCCGGCTAATTTTACCTCGGCAGGTAGCACGGTAGTTTCCCCTCTTTGGTTAGTTTTTGCTATTTTAAATTCAATAACGATCCACCAAATTATTGTTTCAGGAGTCAAAATCTTTTCTTCGTCTACTCTAATACAATTGTGTACACTGAATGTCACGGTTGATGATAACCTGTAAACATAAAACAAGATTGACATCCCCCCCCCCCCCCCCCCAGCAGCTTGTGACTACGCTAATAAATTATCGATTAGAAAAAGAATACATCAAATAACTAAACGAAACAGGCTCAGCCGAAGCTAACTAAATGCTTCATTCTGTCACAGTAATCATTTGTGACCCAAATAATCCTTACGAAAAAGATTGCAGTCAGCCTTCAATGCAGGGGTGGACTGAGGGATTTGGCAGTTGGCCTGAGAAGCGGTGTCTTAATATTCCGAGGGTCCAATGTATTAGGCTGTGGTTTTTAACTGAATGAAAATATCAGATAACACTTCAGAGGTAAAGTACTGAGTTTCAAAGACCTTTACTTACACGAGAAGCATGGCTTTTTTATTTGGATTGTTATCTGTTGAATAACCTTTGTTTGAATGAATTTCTCAGCCTTTGACCTTACCAAAGAATATCTAATGCGAAAGTAATTACTGAAGCATTCTAGCAATAAGACAGTGTTTGCCAATGATACTTTGTTTTACCTCAGCTGCTGTCCTCTGTGAGTTGGTTCTTCTATGGCTTATTCTGTAAAGCATTACAGATTTACAAAGGCAAACGGACTTGCATCATTGGTGCTTGTCATAGAAACCAGATATTTCTGCTCACAGATTTTTTTTTCTTCTTTTCATCAAGAGAAACCAAGCCATACCATAAGAGTAATCAGAAGAACACCGATCACAGCATAACATCTGCACCGTTTTTTTTTTCTCCCTCCAAACCAGCGGGGGGGGGGGGGGGGGAATCTAATAAATACACTCATAAATATGAACATACAATAATATGCTCATCCACTATCAAAGGAAGATGGAATGAAATGAACAACACTTTTTTTTTTTAGGAGTACATTCCTTTACAAAAGTATACAGTCTCTAAGAATGAGACACTGAGGTATAGACAGGGCCTTGACGAAGGGACCCCACTGTGACACGGAGGTGAAGGTCATGTCCACGTCTTCCCCAGTTCAGTCTTACACAAAGAAAACCGGCATAGTGTCTCACTTTCTTCTTCTTTTTTTCCCCTGCGCTCCTAATCAGAATCCGGCAGTGGTTGTACTTGAAGAGGAAGAGCAGACCACTGGGTATGTCCAGGGCCTAGAGAGCACTCGTCTCGGCATTGATCAGAGCAGAGGACGATGGGCTGCTCCGGCATGGAGCTTTAGCACGCTAGTAGCAAGAGTATAACACTGTAAAGCCTAACCTCCAGTGTGCCCTGATATGACATTGCTAGTTGGCTGAGTATACTTTCGACAGAAATATATTCTTTTTTTTACCCTCTCCATATCTTATCATTTTACCATTTCTCCCAGCTTCCCTTATATATTGAATACATCGCTTTTCCCCCATTGGTAACCACAGTGTTGATATGAGGTTATGGATGAACTCAAAGCAGTGTCCTGTTTTTTGATCGAGAGCACCACAAGGTTCACCCACTGGACCGGAAAGTATAATAAGGTTTTCACTGAAGGCGAAGAAAGCTTAAAGTTTCAGCTACTATAAACCCCTCTCTCTCCCAACCAACACTTTTTCTTTTTCATTTTCCAATTTATGTGGACTTTGATGTTCGGCCATTCGATTGCAATAAAATCCAGTCACGGGTTGCGGAGAGTAAACGAGAAAAGAGTGTGGGCAAACTTGATGCATGAGGATGGGAAAAGACGGGGGTCAATGTGAGGGAGGAGAAGGGGGGGGGGGGGGGCCTTCATCAGGGAGGGGGTGGAATCTGCACTCCCAGCAGCTCATAGGCAAAGATGTTCCAGAAGATGGCAAAGAGGAGGAAGGTGATGAAGGAGAAGATGATCACCCACCAGGAGCACTGCTTCTGCAGGCTCTCCTCGTAGCTGCGCAGGATGAGCAGGCCCATGCTGATGCCCACCACCGCCCCCGACAGATGGGCCATGAAGCTGGGCTGGGGCCCGGACGAAGGCAGCGGCGGGGAGAAGCGCAGCCACACAGCGCGGCCCACCTCCGAACTCACTGGAGAGAGGAGGAGAACAGAGGGCAGGAACAACGTCAGAGTGGACGTGTGGGATTAGCCTGGCATCGAGGCTGGGTCAGACTGGAGTCAAGTGGGATGGCTGTCATGACGAAGACTAAGGGCTCGGCTTAGGAGCTTCCACTTATCACCCAGGGTTGGCATCAGGCACTGCGCACGTCTGCTAACTAGTGCTGCTAACGTTCTGGCTGAGAGTGGTGGAGTTTTCAGCGCGGAACGCTGAGCATGGAGTGGTGAGACTGCCTGGACAGATGGGAGGAGCACTGAGCATGGAGGGGTGAGACTGCCTGGACAGATGGGAGGAGCACTGAGCATGGAGGGGTGAGACTGCCTGGACAGATGGGAGGAGCACTGAGCATGGAGGGGTGAGACTGCCTGGACAGATGGGAGGAGCACTGAGCATGGAGGGGTGAGACTGCCTGGACAGATGGGAGGAGCACTGAGCATGGAGGGGTGAGACTGCCTGGACAGATGGGAGGAGCACTGAGCATGGAGTGGTGAGACTGCCTGGACAGATGGGAGGGACATACTGCTCTCTCACTTTGGCCATGGTGACTTGGACCCCATGTGGAGGGGATAGGCTGCACTGTATTACTCACGTCCTGGGAAACCAGACATGTCCTCTATCCAGCCAGAGGGCCACCTGCTCAGATAAAAAACGACTATCGACTATACAAGTGGAGCGGCGCTCTCTTAGCATCAGCCAGCGAGTGAAGCCTACTCAAACCCTATCAACCTGGCCTTAAATAAAACACAGACGCACAGGTGGGTGGACATTGGGAGAGCTGAGGTGTTTGAGACGTTTGTTTGGCAAACAGCTCAACGGAGCGTCGCATTGAAGGGCCCGTCCTGGCCCCATTCTACTCAGGGAGGGGACATCAGCCGTGAAGTGGGAATGTAGTGTGGACTTACTGCAGACCAGCGCCAGGATCATGCGGAGGAGCTTGTATGGGCACCGCATCCCCGCCCAGTTCTGCAAAACAGAGAAGACGTAAGCCCTCCAAAGGATTCAGATCCAGCAAATTCACAGCTTAAACGTATAGAAAATCTAGCTATTGTTTATGATAAACCACTCGAGAAATATACACCGTCGACCTCTTTTCTTGGACTGTAATATAATGGTGAGGGCGCCCTTCTAAGGGACCAAGCTGAAACACCTGGCTGCCCTCCACCGGCTGGTTGCACCTCACTGGCTCTCTATTAATCAGGGTCAATACGGCTTAACAGACGAGGAGAACAGGCCAATAAATACCCACTGTGATTCTCCTGGGGTGCAATAAAGCCATTCTGCCTTAGAACAACATATTCATTCCCTGGGATGAGGAATTGCACCAATCTCATCCCCTCTCAAGTCCTCGGCCCTGGGAGACTCGGAGGCGTTTTTTACCCTCTCCCCCCGCGGAGAGACTGAAGCCGAGCGTCATGCAAGATTAAAGACGCTGAAGAAAAGTCAATAAAGTGCAGCCCTATAAACATTGCTCCCCCCCTATGTTTGATTTGACTGTGAAGTGGCAGACCTCATAAAAGTGCAATAATCCCACAGATAAATGACACATGTCACCACAGGAGGGAGGTCAACAACAGGACAGCATAGACAGAACCTTAGCTCACCTCAGAGGAGACCGACGTCCCCTTTTGCACTGCGCACGTTCTGTTATATAAGTCCGAATACATAGACATTTCCTATTATTTTTAATACTGTTATCGTAAGTTAGTTCAGTCAATTTAATGTGCAGACTAGGCATAGCTTAACCGTATGGTATATAGTCTCTCAAATACCTATTTTTAGACACACTCTTACTGAAGGCTTTTAGTGCCTGAGGACAACTGTGAATGCAGTTCTTGAGTGAGCCCCTGCATACAGGGATACGATGCATGATGAATGCATCACTCACAAACAAAGATATAGGCTACGGGAGATGGAAAGTGGAGAGTTCTGATTCAGTTCGAGTGAATGACTAAGATGTATGATTAGATGTGGGTTAATTCGTTGACATGTTTACTCTTACAGAAGATGACTTCATACGACATCTTGGGTTTATATCTGAAGGGCGAGGGAACAAGATGTTCTTTAGACAGCCGTCAGCTTGATTCTATTTGAAGTTTTTTTTTTGCCCAATTGAGACGGACGATGAAGAATTGTGACAGATGAACGTGAGATTCGCTGTGGGAACATCGCACAAAATAAGACTCCCCTCATACTGCACCAGAGTAAAACAAAACAAAAAACGTACAAGAGATTAACCGAAACATGCCCCCAAGGGTGACAAACAGTATGGAGTGTACGATCCTACATAAACTATCCGTGAGTTTTCACAAATGCACTCCAAAAGCTTGAGACGCTTGTGTTGGGCCAATAAATGCCATTTGATTTTTATTTAGACTGGCGTCCCTGTTGGGTGAAGAGAGAGGCTGGTTAGAGTGATTCATCAGATCTTGTGCAGCTGATAGAATGGGGAAGGACGTCTTATGTCCAGGCCCACTGACACACACACAATGTTGTTCAGACAAGGGACTTTTTTCCTCACAGAACTAGGATATAGAGAGTAGCATTACATTCCTTAAACCACTACTTTAGAATATAGAGGTTTCATCCAGGGACTATATATCAATAGAGGTTGGACCAATAAAATGTTAAGATAATTTATTATCTTTTTAACGGTGGTGCAGAATCTTTATCCTTCAGAGAATGCAACTAATCACCATTATAAGGGGCTTGTTCGTTGACATATCCAGTGGAGGTTACAGGGGGCAACTGAATATTCCATGGCGCTCGTCCAACGACCGCTTGTTAGCAGCTATAAAAAGTTCTTATCTCATCGTATTGAATATGATATGAGCCTGCTCTCCATACACTCAGGTCGCCAGGGGAAACACTCAGCTGAACCGTGTGCTTCCATAAAAAAACATTTCATTCTTAGCAGCCGAACCACCAGGCAGCGTTCTATCTCGAAAAATAACCCCCAAAACAGGGAATGTTGTGTTGAGGAGCTACTGTATCTCCAAGGCGGATGGTGCTGACATTTTGTCTCCATTGATATTGATATCAAGCGTAACAAAGGAAGCGAGCGTGACAGTCCGTTACCATGACAACGTTGGCCAGATGCGCAGAACAGAGAGCGTAGACCCCCCCGGAACCCCCCACCACGGGAGCGCGCATGTCTGTGATGGACACTGTAAGAGAGCCTGCAAGCAAGGGAGAGAGAGGGGAAGGGGGGGGAAAGGGAGAGAGAGAGGGGAGGGGGGGAAAGGGAGAGAGGGGGGGGGGGGGGGGGGAGAGAGAGAGGGGAAGGGGGGGAAAGGGAGAGAGAGGGGAAGGGGGGGGGGGGGGGGGAGGGAAAGAGAGGGGAAGGGGGGGGCGGGGGGAGAGAGAGGGGAAGGGGGGGAAAGGGAGAGGCAGAATATGTGTGTGTGTGTGTGTGTGTGTGCGTGCAGAAAGAGGAAGGATAGGTTGGAAAAACAGTGAGACAGGGAGGGACAGAGAAATAAAGGAAGGGGGAAATCAAAGGAGAAAAGCTTAGATTAGTTAGAATCACACACACCACCTTAATTCACCTTCCAACAAAAATCACAACACAAAAGATCTGAGCGGGGCCATGCTGCATCAGCTGACCTTCACGTGCCATCCTAATGTCCATGGTGCATGACACGCACACACACACACACACACACACACACACACACACACACACGCCCAAAAAGAACAAGCACACATAAACAACGAATTTAACCATGAACGCTTGCTTCACAGTATTCCCTGATGTGCTTTTCATTTGACTGTGCTATACATTCTCACATCATTACAGACGCAATCTAAAGCGCCATTAGAAGAAAAGGCCAGCACTAAGATAATTGATGTATTTGAACAGTCAGACCTAAAATGGAGAATGGAAGAACAGTAGGTTTCCGTCTTGCCCTGTACTAATGAAAAAGGTTAAATCAGGGCTAGGTGTGATATGGCTCAGCTGGGGAAGGATCATACAATTATTATAAAAGGATTGGTAATGTAGGGGTTGCCCTTGCCCTGCAAAGAAAGACACACCAGCCCAGATCCTGGGCCTGTCACCATCAAAGCCAGAGGTTGCTATTCATCGCCTTTGATGTATTGTGCGGTCCCAACAAGCCTAATTGTTTAATTACGAAGATACAAAATGTTAGCATTGTGTTTCATGGTTTCACTTGAAGCAAACTAATAATTCCATAAATGCTTAGTGAGGAAGGTAAGCATGTGCAATGACTTAAGGCCTTCGAGCAGCAACGGTTCGCTCCAATTTTGCTTCAGAGCTACTGTGACACTTACTGTAAAGTAGGACAGTCTCTCAAACAGAAAAATCACAGTTGCGAATTCTCCCCGGACAACACCAGCCACTGATAATCATGCAAATGAGCTGATGGGCGAACCAGAGGGGGCTGATAAAACTAAACAGCCTCGTTCTAATCACAGCAGGGGGGCTTTGGTGTCGGTGATATCAGATCTATAATGTATGCTGTTACATTTCTGTGTGTGTGTGTGTGTGTGTGTGTGTGTCTGTGTCTGTAAGAATAGTAAACAGTAGCTTTAAGCCTGCCTTGTGACCCTTCTGATGCCTGTGGTGATCATGGGATGACAGCTGTTAATGGGAGTGTGTTTCCGGACTCTTTCTCCTCTTCTCTAAGACACTTCTGGATCTCTTTTACATGGATTTAGGGGGGGATCTGACGGTTGATGAAGTGAATGCCGCTGCTGAAGATTTGTGAAGATTGGTGGTGCCCCATTTCGGGCGGTTCCAATAAAATGCAATTACACACTGGCATATGTGCTCTCAGATCTCTTCAAAGTAGAGCAAATTTGAATCGGAGCAACTTTGACACTGAGCGGCCCACATTTTATTTATTTTATTTTGGTCTTTCCTTAATCTAAGCGAACGTTCGAGCTGATTCAATTATTATTTGAATGCGGTAATAACTCAAAGTTGTGACATCCATCCCTTTCAAGTTGAAAAAGTTTGCGTAGGAAAAACCCGTTTGAAGCAGCTGAATGAAGGACGAGCTGTACGGATGTGATATTGTAATTTGCAGCAGCATAGCCCCTCCTCCTAGCAGGCACTTGTTAGGGACGAGGCACACACCATCTGTGGGTGAGGGAGAAGAGGAGAAGCGGAGAAGACCTCCGGCAGAGGGAAGGAGAAAGACTCCATAGGGAGGACAGAAGTGTCGGATCCGCTCCCTCCTACTGCGAGCACAGCTTTGCTGAAAAGGCTTCAGAAAGGAACATTAGCCTGGCCTGTCATCTGGGCGCTCCAGCTTCAGGGGATTTGAGATTTAGGAATATCTCACTCAACAGGAGCCGAGAGACGGGGACTCGGATCATTTCATTCCGAGTGTGGTTGGCCGTTCGGCGTTCATAGGCAGATAATTATGGAAGCATCATCAACTTGTGTGTTGTGTGTTTCTGGGTGGGTCCACACACATGCCGATATTGACGAAGTGAATTATTGCTCCAAGCTTTCCATAATTCATTCCACATATTGCATATGTAAGGCAATGATTTAGCTCTACTTCCATTTGCTGGTAAAATGAACCGTATCCACACCCAGCGTTATTGGTGTTTCAAAAGCCGCTGCTTTTGCCACGGGTAACCTTTGCACTTCCCAGCTTTTTGTGGATAAAGCTAAGACAAGGCAAAGAAAGCCGATCAGAAGTATGTTCCTGAAACGATTCCTGAGGCTGAACTAGACCTCCTTAACAGCACCGTAAACGCTGCAGTCCAAAAAATGAATACGATTTTCTCTAATCAGAGGAAAATACACCAAATCATACCTCGGCCAAAACACCCTATGCCTATTCACTAATTACTGACTATTCGAATGTTTTGCACCCGCTGGTTTTCCAAATCGTTTGCGGTGGAGTGTGCAGCGGCTGAAAATAACAATAGGAGCAGGTTTTTCGCGGCCTACTTATGTTGGTCACACGTTGTGAACGTAACAATGGTCGCGCGGGACAGCTAAACTCCGCCACTCTGTACATAAAGCCCCTTGCCACTTAACCTAAACTGCAGCGACGGACCAGGGCATTAACATGCAATAAGCAGCATTTTGTGATTGTCCAGTCAATAAGTGAATCCGGATCGGATACCGCAAGGACAATAAGTGGAGATTTATTCATGCGATTCCCTCACTCCATGAGTTCAGCAAAAGCAAACGGCAATCAGCTCGGGGCATTACACCCTTTAGGGCTTGATAGCTCTGGTCCATTACACCCTTTAGGGCTTGATAGCTCTGGTCCATTACACCCTTTAGGGCTTGATAGCTCTGGTCCTTCAGTGTGAGAGGGCAGGCATGCTGTTTTAGGTCAACAACCGAAAACGCCTACTCGAAAGAAGGAAGCTACAATGGCTGTCATATTTCAATCGGTGATTTTACTCCGCACTGAAAGTAGGCCAACTTGCTTTTCATGTTTCACAATTCGGGGATAACATGAGTCAACTTTTGAATCATCTAATCAATGTTCATCGAATCCATCAGAATCAACAGTCGAAGTCGACTTCAGTCCAAATAAGGGCTGGCCGTAGTGGTCTAGGGAGACCCTGTTCAGGAGCTTAAGAAAATCTCCTTGCTCTGTGCTTTATTCCTACAATGGAGGCTATTTGTATCCTCTGAGGGGATTGTTTCGTTTTTTAGTTCAGGCCGCTCTATTTGTGGACGCTCACCTTGGACAGATCTCTCCTCTATGCATTAAATCTCCAGGCCCTGCACCGATATGTGCTGTGGTCAGCACTCTTCCACTGAAAGGGCTGCGTCTCCGAGCTAATAAAATGGGGAAACGCCTGATCAGATTTATTTGCCACGCACAAATAAGACGGTGGAGAGAAGCAGAGAGCGTGATGAAGAGGGTGCGAGAGAGAGGAGGAGTATAAAAGAATAAAAGAGGACGGATTGCAAAAGTGATAGAAAAACATAGATGAATCAGTTTTATGTTTGCATCTTGCAACAAGGTGCATAGGGAAAAGACAGTATAATGTACCAGGAAAATCTGATGCAGTGTGCCTGCTTACCATCTACATTCATCTCACGTACGCCACGAAGTTTCCTAAGTGTTGCCCATGACAGAAAGGAAAAAAAAAAGCTGTTTCTCGTGACAGATTTGAATTCTTTTCGGAGGAAACATTCTGATTCTAACCTCAAACAGCTTATACACCGCATGGTGTGTTTTGTGCCAGAATGTTTTACAGTAGAGTATTTCAGGTGTAGTGAGCGAGACGTATATACAGACAAGGGCGTCCTGGTGACATATCTGGAAGCCAGCCATCTGTCACCCAAGCTTTTGTCTATTCTACGGTCTACTATGTATGGTCATAACTTTAAAAAGGTCATTTACTCAAGTGGAGTCTATTTCCAAGTCTCATTTGAACCATAATGGTCCTGTCAGTCTGGGAGGACTTTGCAGAAAATATCGAGCACCGCGGACGGAGATGGACGTTGATTGCTGGGCCCTCGCTCTTCCTCCATGGGGCAAAGAAAGATAAGGGAAATGTCCCAGCGGTGGCTTTCCTCCAAGGGGAGAGGGGTAAGCGGCATCAGTCCTCATCCTCCAGCGCCCATCCCTTATCCATCTCCCTGCTGTGCTTCGGTCTAGTTGGAGGGAAATGAAAGCCCTTCGATGACCTTAAAGGAAGACGTGGGGGCCGTTCATCCCCAGTATCCAAATGTCAGGCTGAGGAAGTATTCTTCTAAAGACGTGCCGGTACCAGGAAAGATCAAGGGAATACTATCGACGGACATAAGACACACGTTTATGCATCAAACCCCCCTCACCAGAGATGGGAAGTCAATACACATCCAAAACACCACAGCGACATAAAACAGGGCTTCCCTAACCTAGTCCGTCCTAACCAGAGTTGCGATATCAACCAAACCGCACAGGCCATGCCAAGCTCCATCCACCAGGGACAGATCCAATGCATCAATCTCGCAGTGTGCTAGAACAGCCCGTCCAAAAGACACCGTGCCCTTGGTCTCTTGCAAGATTGATTCCGTTTATTTCACCACTGCCTTCTGCTCCGTCCAAATTTGCCAAGGAGGGAAAAATATTATAATATTTATGTTTCCCGGGAGCACAGGGGAATTGGGGGAAATCAATACCCTCTCCGAGTCACATCCTTCGAGCCGCTGAAAGGAGACCACTCCAAACTGGGGGGGATTATTGACATCTGACCTGTGTCTGCGGGAGGGTGTTCCAATGGCATGCTTGTACCATAGAGGAGAGAGACAGAGAAGGTCAGGGTTCTTTTGTCTTTTACTGTGTATAAATTACACGTGTGTCAATAAATGAACTCTCATGATAAAGAATAGAAACTCTCCTCCATGAATACTTTTTTCTGTGAAAAAAATAATAATAATTACCTTGGGTGAAAAAGCCTCCAATTCCGGAGATTTCTGCCTGAAATGGAAACATGAAATCCCTTCCTCAGCTCTGCCTTATAAAATTCTGATGAAGGCTAAATAAGTGTGTGTTGAAGTTACTTCGAAAAGCTGCCTTGAACTAATGATTCACCTGGAAGCTGGACTAGTTAAAAATATACACATTATGGATGAATATATTGCCCACTAGGGGCTGGACAGAGAGAAATAAGTGATGAAATAGCTGTGATAAGATGGCAACTCTGAATGCTGCGGTCCAGTAAAGTGGGTTACTCCCACATATACAGTGGGGCCAAAAAGTATTTAGTCAGCCACTGATTGTGCAAGTTCTCCTACTTAGAAAGATGAGAGAGGTCTGTAATTTTCATCATAGGTACACTTCAACTATGAGAGACAAAAATGAGAAAAAAAAAATCCAGGAAATCACATTGTAGGATTTTTAAAGAATTTATTTGTAAATGATGGTGGAAAATAAGTATTTGGTCACCCACAAACAAGCAAGATTTCTGGCTCTCACAGACCTGTAACTTCTTCTTTAAGAAGCTCTTCTGTCCTCCACTCGTTACCTGTATTAATGGAACCTGTTTGACCTCGTCATCTGTATAAAAGACACCTGTCCACAGCCTCAAACAGTCAGACTCCAAACTCAACCATGGCCAAGACCAAAGAGCTGTCGAAGGACACCAGGAAGAAAATTGTAGACCTGCACCAGGCTGGGAAGAGTGAATCTGCAATAGGCAAGCAGGTTGGTGTGAATAGATCAACTGTGGGAGCAATTGTAAGAAAATGGAAGACATACAAGACCATTGATAATCTCCCTCGATCTGGGGCCCCACGCAAGATCTCATCCCGTGGGGTCAAAATGATCATGAGAACGGTGAGCAAAAATCCCAGAACTACACGGAGGGACCTGATGAATGACCTGCAGAGAGCTGGGACCAAAGTAACAAAGGCTACCATCAGTAACACACTACGCCGAGAGGGACTCAAATCCTGCAGTGCCAGGCGTGTCCCCCTGCTTAAGCCAGTACGTGTCCAGGCCCGTCTGAAGTTTGCCAGAGAGCATATGGATGATCCAGAAGAGGATTGGGAGAATATCATGTGGTCAGATGAAACCAAAATAGAACTTTTTGGTAAAAACTCCATTTTTCCACCATCATTTACAAATAAATTCTTAAAAAATCCTACAATGTGATTTCCTGGATTTTTTTTCTCATTTTTCTCTCTCATAGTTGAAGTGTGATGAAAATTACAGACCTCTCTCATCTTTCTAAGTAGGAAAACTTGCACAATCAGTGACTGACTAAATACTTTTTGGCCCCACTGTAGATACCACTTGATGAGAATGCGTAACATTAAAGCCAGTGGTTTCTGTGGATACGCCGACTGAGAAGGCCGTAGGGGGCTGGCTAGAGAGGAAATGAGCCTGGCGTCACACGCAGTAGGTCAGACTGAGGAGGCCTCTCAGGCTGGGCCCTGTAGAGGAGGCCAGGGGATTACCATAATCACACCGGCACCGCTCCAAGGTCACCCTGCCTCAGCGGTGAATGCTCACGCTACCACCAGGACACTACACCAGAGGGGCTTACAGAGGCCTGGGGCCACACTCTTGGTGTAACATAATTATTAAAAACATTTTTTTTAAACAGAGTATTATTTGTCTGTGATGCTTATTTTTTTTAATTTATTTTTAGTCTCACGCCTTGGCAGAGCGAGATCTGGCAAACAACTCGAGCATCAGCTAGTCTCTGCGTCACACCAATCAACCACACATAGGCCACTATCACTAGTATACCCTGGTCACACCATAGTTACACCATAGTTTCGCTTCACACCGCTGCCCCATGCTTCTGTGGCAAACCCACCTCAACCCCAGTCTACACCTACTTTGGGTCTGCTGCGCCGTATCTGTCCAGGGGAACCAGAAATCTGCTCCCTACCAACGCTGGTTGAAATTTGCAGCAGCAGACCCTTAACGCCAACTTGACATGTATAACTATTTTAAGATCCATAAACTGTATTGCCATTTTAATATTGTTATTGTTGTGACATTGTTTGTGATGAGAAAAGTTCACACCTAACATCAGAGCATATTCAGGATTCTTTAGGGGAACAAAATGTAGCCGATATTTAGCTTGCGCAGGCGAAGCCAAGATGACCCACTTACAAGTCATAAAAGTGTCTCATTCTGGTCAACACCTCCCAGATGAATTATGGGTGAAGGAAATCACTGTAAATATTAAAACAAATTTACATCATAAGTAGGAGGGAGTCAGAGCCTGTGTCAGAGATTCACTGTATGCGTCACCCTTCTGCCACCGGGGTTGATTTACTGTATCTGTTCTGTGCTCTTCTTTACCATATTCTCTGTCCGATTTCTCCTTTTGGTATTTTTTCGTTAATGAGACTGAGGGACCTTTTTTCAAAGAAAGGTTTATGAGGAGAGCGAGGTAAGTTAAGACAACTTCGTCTCACAGCCAGCAGTGTCCAATTTAACCCAGTGGTCCGTGGACTGAAGCTTAGGCGTTTGTCACTGTCTAGAGGCTGCAGGCCACTCTGGAGAGTCTGAGGGAGAAGCTGGAGCACCCAGAGGAGGTGGAGGAGGAGGATGCTCAGGGGCTCATCCAGGGCTACGAGGAGCACTACGGCACTCTGGAGACTGAGCAGGTCCAGCAGCAGCAGCAGCAGGTGGTGGAGGTCTTGGAGGAGACGACCAGGGAGGAAACCAGAGACGTGCAGGAGACGGCCAGGGACAAGAAGAAGAAGAAGAAGAAGAAGAAGAAGAAGAAGACGACCGGCTGCTTCTCTGCTCTGTGGAACTGGGCATGGCGATAAGACACGTGTCGCTCACCCCAACTTTATGTCTCTTAACAATAATTATTATATATTTGACACGGAATAACACATCATCTTTAAGTTTGTCTTTCAGCTCATCTTGAACCCATGGTGGTAGACTGACAGTAGATCGACAGGCCAGCCTACTAGAGCCATAATGAGCGTGCTAATGCAATACCATTAGAAAGAGGTTAACATCATGCGTTATCCTCATTCTTGACATGTTTTTCCTCAGTCCAATAAAGATTTCATTTTCAGAGTTCATTTTTTACACATCAAGATCTCGTCAGTCTAGTTATATGACCTGTGCTTCTGCTCATTTACATACAGATTGTTTTGGCTTTTTCCCCATTCTAAAAAAAAGGGCCTTATACTGTACCACGGCTCAAAACATGGCGTGGATGTGCAGACTACAGAGCCTTTACCTCAAACAATCCTCCTGCCCTGTGCTTGGGCAGCGATGTAAAGGCAACGGGGAGGCGTTGCAAACACCCCGCACCTGCAGACCGTCTCTTTGCCAAACTAACCACTCTGTACCTGCAGACCGTCTCTTTGCCAAACTAACCACTCTGTACCTGCAGACCGTCTCTTTGCCAAACTAACCACTCTGCACCTGCAGACCGTCTCTTTGCCAAACTAACCACTCTGCACCTGCAGACCGTCTCTTTGCCAAACTAACCACTCTGTACCTGCAGACCGTCTCTTTGCCAAACTAACCACTCTGTACCTGCAGACCGTCTCTTTGCCAAACTAACCACCCCGCACCTGCAGACCGTCTCTTTGCCAAACTAACCACTCTGTACCTGCAGACCGTCTCTTTGCCAAACTAACCACTCTGTACCTGCAGACCGTCTCTTTGCCAAACTAACCACTCTGTACCTGCAGACCATCTTTTTGCCAAACTAACCACTCTGTACCTGCAGACCGTCTCTTTGCCAAACTAACCACTCTGTACCTGCAGACCGTCTCTTTGCCAAACTAACCACTCTGTACCTGCAGACCGTCTCTTTGCCAAACTAACCACTCTGTACCTGCAGACCATCTCTTTGCCAAACTAACCACTCTGTACCTGCAGACCATCTCTTTGCCAAACTAACCACTCTGTACCTGCAGACCGTCTCTTTGCCAAACTAACCACTCTGTACCTGCAGACCGTCTCTTTGCCAAACTAACCACTCTGTACCTGCAGACCGTCTCTTTGCCAAACTAACCACTCTGTACCTGCAGACCGTCTCTTTGCCAAACTAACCACTCTGTACCTGCAGACCGTCTCTTTGCCAAACTAACCACTCTGTACCTGCAGACCGTCTCTTTGCCAAACTAACCACTCTGTACCTGCAGACGGTCTCTTTGCCAAACTAACCACTCTGTACCTGCAGACCGTCTCTTTGCCAAACTAACCACTCTGTACCTGCAGACCGTCTCTTTGCCAAACTAACCACTCTGTACCTGCAGACCGTCTCTTTGCCAAACTAACCACTCTGTACCTGCAGACCGTCTCTTTGCCAAACTAACCACTCTGTACCTGCAGACCGTCTCTTTGCCAAACTAACCACTCTGTACCTGCAGACCGTCTCTTTGCCAAACTAACCACTCTGTACCTGCAGACCGTCTCTTTGCCAAACTAACCACTCTGTACCTGCAGACCGTCTCTTTGCCAACCACCCCGGACCTGCAGACGGTCTCTTTGCCAACCACCGAGCCCAACTAAAGCCCGGGGGCTCCGCTACTCGACAGGATCAACAAATAAATCCTGACATGATTGAACTCATGGGCAAGGCGGCTCATTAATACAAACATGAGAGGGCACGAGCAACGAAATGGAGAACGAAGACAAAAGCCCGTAAATGTACACCCCAGGGTAAGTTCTGTCTACCATCAGTCAAGAAGTCAGCGGAATGGATGTACCATGGTGGAAAAATGCTAATTCAACACCATTTTCATTTTGAAGGAGCTTACAGAGGAACTACTGTATATTGTGACAAAGCTTGACCTGCAGTGCAGGCAGACGACGGTGTACAGAAATATGCACGCATGCACGGACACCCACACAGTGTTAATGTAGGCTCTGAATCTACAGAGTATAGCCCAGAAAATACGATTATTACGCTGTATATCACCCAGACACTAATAGTATCGAAATGGTAGCTTGGATAATGAGGACACTTTAAAATCCTACAATTATTTAGAAGGACGCAAAGCTTTATGGCTTTTGGCATGTCATGAGTCAGACTATAAAACATTAATAAAAAAAAACACAACATCATAGGGACACAAGACAGGACACATCCTCAAGGGCTGTCATGGAAACCTGTCATCCCCTGTTTGATGACTGCCTGGCCTTTCATGTAAAACTGCAAAGACAAGGGGGGTTTAGGGCCCTGTGTCCTTATTATTCTCCCGCTGTGACCAAAGTCAAGGAGTTTTTCCCCCCCCCTCGACCCCTTCACCTGGAAGTACATCTTCACTCCCTTGTTACAGGCCTACTTTTCATCCTTAGCCTCGCCAACGTGCTGCCTGAGCCTGAGAGTCTGACCCCCGGGCCGATCCTCCAGACCCCCTTCAAACAGACTGCACTCCTGCACCACGCGCTTCCCCTTTTGCCTGGCTCAGACTGCCGCTCTAATCCCGGTGTCTCGAGCTGTGCTGAGGCTAATACCCTGGGGAGGAAGGCTGCATTACTCTCCTACTTTTCCTCTCTAACTCCCCCACCCAACCATTCTGTCATCATCACGAAAATAAATCAAAGCTGCAATAATTCATGAGCAGGAACAGTGTGTTTGTGAGTGTGTGAGCACATGGAACAGTGTGTTTATGAGTGTGTGCACATGGAACAGTGTGTTTATGAGTGTGTGTGCACATGGAATTTGCAGATTGGAATTCTGAACAGCCTTTACACTATCTTAAAGTATTAGGAGGTTAGACAGGAGGAGGGACTGGAATGTAATTTTGGTTTGCAGTAGGAGAGACAAGAGAAATGAAGACAATTAAGAAGCTAAATGGGAATAAACATTACTCTTACTTTGAATATGGACGGTGTTTTTGACAGGAATCAAATATTAGTCAGAGAGCGTGTGGGACAAAATCATGCAGTGTGAAGATCAAAGAGAAAGTGTTTCTCTGCTTTTCTATGCGAAAACAACTGTTTGCAGTAAGGGAAGAGCAAAATGGCCCTAATGAATAAATAAAGAACACAATCAGGGTGGATTCAGAGGGCCGTATCTCTGAGCTGCCTTTGAGGAGGATGAAAGGAAATAGGGTTGGCCATCAACAATGCTGCTCGCAGCTCCGAAACACTTGAGTCGTTTCCCTTCATTCAGCTTGCAGACCGGCAGCCCTCGACAGGACACGCCACAAGTCATCCCATGCGTGTCAACACGATGAAGCAAGAGAAAGCCAGCACACAGTCAAAGGTTATTGAGGCTCTTTCAGTGCAAAAGTAGAATGTTTATTTACATAGTGACAAAAAAGGTGACCCAGTGACAAATAATGAAAAAAAAGGGGGGGAGGGAATGGGAAAAAAGGGGGGGGGGGGGTATCAACACACCTAGACAACTCTACCGTCTGACACCTTTGAAGGGCACAAACACAAAGACATTTCCTGCTATACCTGCCTGCTATTTCCTTTTCCCCTATCAATTGTTACTAGTTGTATGAACCATGATATACTGTATACTATATAGTATGGGTCTGTCAGTGTTTTTCACCTGTAGATGTTTAGGAATTTTGAGATTTGATTGAATTTTATATGCTCAGATTTTTTGGGCAGAATGTCTTGATTTATGTATATTTGTGTGTAACTTTTTATGTGCTGTTTCTTTTTGCCAGGTCTCTCTTGCAAAAGAGATTAAGAATCTCAATGAGACTAACCGGGTAAAATAAAGGCAAAATAAAAAATGTATAAAAAATACTATCATATTACATTATACTTCGGTACTTACAATACATATTTTATATAGTTCATGGTTTACACAAAAAATGTAAGCAAACATGATTCATTCAACCACGCATCACATATGATCTTACAGTGCAAGCAGAACATTTACTTCTGTTAAAGTCCCACTTACCAGCCACTACTCCCGCCATGTAGAGTAAACTGATGCGTAAGATGCCGTGGACCATCTCCAAGGGAACGCCGATCATGAGCTGGAGCAGAGCGTTGAAGCCCAGCTGCTCCAACCTGAGGCAGAGGAGGCAGGACGCCGCATTAAACAATGCACGAACCGATTCACTGACTCACCACAGACATTACGGTCACCAGCGCAACCCACCGCATGCGTTTATGGTTAACCCTTTATCGTCACTTTAGGTGCCCTTAGCTGTCAACAGCCCCTCTCTTGGCTGCGCTGGGTTTTATTACATTACTCTAGTCTCTTAGCCTGGCGGGTTCAAGGCAGTAGTCCAGACCAACAACTGGGTTCACCAGGAGGGAGTGTCTTATTCATGGGACCAAAGTAGAGGGACTCTCACCCTACGTGCATGAACATGTAGCTGAAGAAGCGCCACACTTGGGCCCGATGGCCCGGATGGTACACCAGGGGGCTCTTCATGAAGTCGGGCTGGTAGGTCTGCAGGACCCACTTGTTCAGCATGATGCCGTAGCACATGAACACGATGATCTGGGGGCAGAGAAACGAGACACACAACCCCTCCTGTCATCTGTCATCTCAGAGAGACAGCCATTACCCGTCACCCCACACGGCACGGTGCTGTAATGAAAGTCTACAAGATTGCCCCTGCCAAAAACAAACGATTGTGTTTCGGCTTCTAACAGCCATGAGACGTCTCCATTCTACATATGCCCGTCCCAGACCATCGCACCGGCAGGGAAAGTAAATCCAAGTACAGAATAACACACATCTGGTCTGACTTCATCAGCTCCTTTCATAGATCAATGATTCACCGTCGAGATGAATTTAAACGAAAGCAAATGGCCATTACTCTCTCCTCATTGTCATTACAGGCCATTGAGAGGCATTCCCAGGCGTTTCAGAGCACGCACATGGCTTCCCTCAGAATGACTGTGGGTTTGGAAGTGGTGGGGCTTTGTGGGGAAGCGGGTGGTTATGTTCCCTGCATGAATCTACAGTATTCCGCTCTTTGTACACGAGGCCTGAGGAGGAGCCCATTTTCTTTTCTCTAACTCAATATAATCGGTGAATTAATGCCACTGTATGGGCCAGGGTACTTAGCATACTGCATCTCCACCTCCCAAATCTCTGGCTGACAGGAATGTCAGCACAGAGGCCAATTGACAGCAAGGGGCTGGAGGATTAAAAAGGATCTGACCCTTTAAACCATGATGTGGTCAGGCTTGGCAGTTTGGTTTCCGCTGGGCTAAGACCTTACTGGCCCTGAGGATGCTGCGTTCCATGCTTGGAATTTGAGTGAGGAATTTGGTACTGGTAGCATTTTGATATAAAATGCTCCGGGTCTAGGTTCTGGTCTCAATGGGAAGACATTTCAAATGCTCTACTGGTCCGAGGTAACCTTAGGCCTCGAGGAGCTTCCACCGTTTCTCACCTGGACGATGGTGATGATAGCCATGAAGACGGGTGGAGGGCACAGACGGCTTTGGTGGAAGTACCAGCGGCGGTCCGTCTCGCAGGGCAGGATCTCATAGGCCACGTAGCGCACGAAGCGCTTGTACACCCCCAGCCCGCTCTCATCCAATAGGATCTCCCGTTGCAGCGTGCGGCGGCCATTGGCGATGGCTCGTCGAAAACTGCTGGAGCGCTTGCTGCTCATCTGAGGAAAGAAGAGGAGAGGCTGGTGAGACGCAAGTTGAATGTAGGACTGTGGAGGACGCACAGCTCAGGGCTGTTAAGTGACCGTTATCCCTTTTCAGAGAAGGACAAAACAATGGCAAATTCTTCATTCAGGTCTTATTGAAGTTATCGTGCTCAAACGTCCGGTTAGCGCGGTTAGTATGCAAGACAGCTAGAGGTGAAGAGCAGCGTGCGATGGGGGGGGGGGTCAATTAATCATTTAAATTTAAATGACAGAGGTCTCCTTTATTTAACACAGATTGACTTTGTCAGCATGAGCAAGAGAAAAGCAAGTGACATTTGTCAACTTTTTGCCAGGAATAAAAGTATAGTTGTCATAGTTAAATAAGACATAACAATAGTAAGTTGAGAGTACTAAGTTAGAGATGGTAAAACAATACATTTTCAGTATGCATGGCACACATGTTTTCATAAAGCTGTCATTATGTGCGGTTGTTTTAAGGACAGAGGGAAAGAACAGGATGGCAGGGAGACTGAGGTGGAGGTGAGTGAGAAAGGAGGCTGCACTTCATGGTGTTTGACGCCATGACAGTTTGGTGGGCATATAGTACTACATACACTGAAAGGATACACAACAACCATTGCCTACTGTTCCAAACTAAAATACTCATGCATTAATAAAGTGTTGTTTCCTGATAGGGAGAATACTGATAGAACTAAAAACCTTTCCATCCACATATGTATTACTCTAGTTTATTGATTGTAATGCTTTGCATTTGTGTGATCAGGAGACAGAGAGGGGGAGACAGGCATCAGAGACGTCAGCAGATGTTGAGGTGAGCAAGAAAAGGGAAACTTGGGTACTACCGTCACGACCACTTGCTACGTGCTGCCTTGCTTGTGTCTCCTCCGCTTTTCCCATTAAGGACCTGAGATGTGCTAATGGAGTAGTCGGTTAGTCATCATTACAACCCGCCGTCATTATGTTTCAGAAGGAAAATTATTGTGACGTACGTGTGCTCGCTCGAAAGAAAAAAAGTTGCCCCTCCCCGATTGTCCTCTCATAATTCGCACTCTGGTGAAGAGGGGAGGCTTTCACACATGTTCCTTGTACACACTTGTTCTTTTCATCTTTTCATTGAGTTTTATTTTCAATACTCGTAGTTGAACATTGCATCGTTTCTGCAATGAGCGATAAATTGCGCCATTGCGAGGAACCGACAACGCCACCGGAAAAGACCGAGCAACTTACCAAAACAGGGTCTACTAGCAACCCTGCCAGGGGTGAAGCAGCGACGTGGGATGTAAGGAGATCCGTTTCAATATGAGACAACTAAAACAGCACTCTACTCAAAACCAGTGTTAGAAAAACGACTTTAAATATTGCCTAGCATTGTTCCCCATTAAAACACAATTATGTGGGGGAAATGTCTGAGTATGCACATGTCACTGAATATAGGGTTATGGTGGGGGGTATGTTCCTGTGAAAGTGTGGGTGTTGCAACACCTGGGGGTGCGATGTGGCTGAACCCTGCGTCTCTCCCTGATGAAGCTGCGTACCCTGCTGGTTAACGATCTCAAGGGTACTATAGTACCTAGCATTGGCTCCACAAACCGACTCTCTCAATAAACTGTGTGAAACAACAGAGAGCCATGGTCGTCACATACCGACCAAGCTTTATCAGACAGCCGCGACAGGATTGTTAGCCTTGAAGGAACATGCACTGCCCTACGTGACGAGTACAAACTCTGTGGTGAAGTTTATGTCACTTCAAATCTGGCTGAATCTATTGAAAACTTTGATGGGCAATATGCCTCCAATCCCTCACCAAAACTTTGTAAAGAAGGGGAGAATATGCAGTCAGAGTTCAACTTACTATCTTCAAAGACAGCAGAACATTTAATAATACGCTGCCGTAGCATTTCCTATGAATACGGTGACAAAAATAGTCGTCTGATAGCACATCGGTTGATGCAGCAATTAGCCTCACAATTTATTCCCGAGATTAGAGGCAAATCTGGTATTTTGAGGATCAACCCATGTGAGATCAATAAGGTTTTTGAGTGTTACTATGCTACTCTCTATACATCAGAGTGCCCTTCAGATAGGGGTCAAATGGACGCATCTGGACAGTTTGGAATCCCTTTGGCTTGGCCCAGACTCTGTTAATGAACTGAATTCATCTCTATTTAAAAGAAATCAACACAGCTGTTGCGTCTATACGAAGTGGTAAGACTCCAGGCACTGGCGGTTTTAAATGAGTTTAATAAAAAGTTTAAAGACGAGCTCTTCCAAATTCAGGAGTTACTGACCGAAGGGTACCCTTCGCTTACTTCGCTTACGTCTTGCCTCCATGCAGCCAATTTCACCTCCTTAGTCGAGAACATGAAGGATGACTTTCAACGATGGAAGGAATGCCTTGCCCCATTCCTTGTCAGGCAGATTAAGTTAAAACAATGATCCTTCCGAAATTCTTCAGTTGTTTAGGCTTATCCCTTTTTTCTTTCTTTTTTACCAAAAGCTTTTATTCATTCTATTGACAAAGCAGTCTCAACATGTAGCCTATCTGGGCAAGCAAAAAGCCTAGGGTAAGTAAGCAGCCATGGCAACGCCCACGGGGTATAGGAAGCCGAGCCCTCCCGAGTTTCATTCATTATGATTGGGCTGCCAATATTCAGATGTTTTGGGGTTGATGCTCCGGGGACAGATTGCTGTATGCTGGAGGCCCAGTAACGCCACTCATCCTCTCTACAGGCTTTGGTGTACTGCTCTCTGGCTTTAAAGCCATCCCGCCACTCACTAAACCCAGTCGTTTTCCCCACCCTTCAAATTTGGATCCAGTTTTGCTGCCAAGACAAATTTTCTGCAGCCTCCTCCTTGGGCCTTATTGGTAATAATCACTTGTTCCTCTTTCTGTATTAGACTCAACTTTTTTTGCAGTGGGGGCGAATTGATCTAAAATGCTTTAGATATTTTTTTTTGCTGGGGATCACTTATTTTGAGTGTACAGCGCTTTCTAGAAAATATAATATTGCACACTCAAATCTGTTCAGATACTTTCATATCCGCCCCCTTGTACGTCAGAAATTCCCTTCATCTCCAAATCCCCCATGAGGCAGTGTGGCAAGAGCTACTAAAACAAAACCGACTGAAAAAGGGCAGAGACATTTTGGGCTTTTACTATTATTATTACTTTTCTCTCTGACTTTTTATTTTTAAATAATGTTTTATGATCTCATTCTTGATCATTCTCCTTTTTGTTGTTTTACTCGTTCTAAAAGTATAAAAGACGGAAACTATTGTAAAATTTTATTTCAGTGAACTTTGCATCTGTACAACAACAAAAATTGTGCTTAAAATATGCGTTGTTATTGTGCAACCTGTTGATGCAATCGAGACCTCAAAAGCATCTTAGCACAGCTAGGACTTTCAAAATGCCAAGAGCACCCGGCGTTAAAGAAAGATCGTCTTCATTCTCCCCAGGTTCTGAGAGTGAGAGAAGAAATACATCAACGTAAAGTGTTCTGTGCGGAATGTGAAGGAGATTATTTCTGTACCTCCAGACAGGTACACACGACTTGCGTATTCAAGCGGAATAGCTGCGTGATTTTGCCCTGAGGAGCAGGCCTGTTCCATAGGGAGGGGTAGATGGGTGACAGACAGACCCCTGTTATCACAGCGTCTCCAGGTTTGCTTAGTGAGCATAAGTGGCGGTGCTGCAGGCTAGCATGACTTGCCACACAAGCCACGCCTGGTTCTTTCTTTAATTGAGAAAATTAAACCAGTGCCTCCACCTTGACAGATGAGTCAAAGACCTTGCAGCTCCCACTAGAGCGCAGGTGACTAAGCATTTGTTGACGGAGGTGATAGACTTCATCCGGCGGCTGATATGAAGAAGCCCTTGTCTTTGGTTAGTGAACACCATTACTTTTAACTTTGAAATGGTGACAGGTCCGAACTAACGGTGTTTACTAACCCAAGACAAAGGCCTCTCAATCTTCTACCTATTACCACTTTTCAGGGCAAGGTTATAAAGACTGTGTATCGATATACTGGATTCTTATTAGGGACACCTTTTCTTTTGAGCTTCATTTTCACCAGCTGGTGAAAAAAACGAAAGCTAAAATGTAGCTTTTTTACGTCAGGAACAACTTGTTTCTCCTCTTTTAATGCTTAAAGGAAATTACTTTCTGCAATATTTACCTGTTCTGGATGAGGGTGATGTTTTATATCTGCATGCCCCTGGACACCGTTTCCCATGGAGCATTGCGGCTCATTACAAACTGTAAAGCCCTCACTCAACAAGGCACTCTTTACACTCGTGTTGGTTGGCCAGCTTTATCTGTCTGCAGACTAAAACTTTGGTGTATCTTTATCTATAAGGCAATCTTAGGTCTCCTACCCTTTTTCTGTGCATGTACATTCATTTAAACATGGAAATTGTTGTCTGTGGTCAAAGGAACTGCGTCTGATATCAGTGCCTAAGGCCTAAACTAAATTGGGAAGGACTGCTTTCATGTTGGCGGCCCCCTTCATGTGGACTGAACCACAACACAATCTTACACTGCAAGATCGGAGCTCTCTGGGAGAAATTCAGGAAAATTGTAAATGGACTGGAAGAAATGTCGTTTGGAAATTGTGAATGCTTTGTCAACGTCTGAATGTCTGTTATCTGTCTGAATTTCATGTTTTTGTTCTTCTGCTGCCCTCTTGTCCAGGGTCTCGCTTGAAAAAAATAGATTTTCAATCTCAGTGGGACTACCTGGTTAAATAAAGGTTGAATTATTCATAATAATGAAACTGTTCAGAAGAAGCCAAATTGATCTTCCTGGATCTATTGGTGACAAAGGACACTGATGAGAAAAGCACATTAAGGAGCACATTATACCGACCTATTAGTCTGAGAGAAATGCTTCCTTCAACGCTACAAAAACAGACAGGGGAGCTTTAACTGTAGTACCACATACTGTTGGACTGGACTGCAGTATTTCTAAGAATACTTTAATAGCTGTTGCAATCACACTCGTTCCATATAGACACTGCAGTAAGCATAAGAATGAACAAAACCAATGAGAGGACAAATTTATCATAAATAAAAAGGGTAGAAATTATTTGGACAGGACAGAAATTCCGCTGAGCTGTTGATGTCCTGGAAACGGGTTGCCGTGCCACACATATTAGGTGATTATGATTCCCGGGCCTGAACACCCAGGCCGAGTGGGCCTGTGGCACAGTGATAACCAGCAAGGGGCCGTCCAGCCGTCCAGCCCCGTGGAGGGAGGACCGCATATCTTTGCATGGTGATCAGGCCCCTGGAAAGACAATTATACTTTACAGTACGTGATGCCGGGAGGGAGAGCCAAGCGGGGCGAGGGGGGGAGACGGGACATCAGGTAGGGAAATGGGAAATTTGGAGGGAGGAGGAAATGGGCTGTATGTCTGAAGGGGGGGGGGGGGGGGCTTGCTTTGTGAGGGTTGTGAGGGAGGTGGAGGGTTGTGGGGGAGGTGGAGGGTTGTGTGGCCACCGACCTCAATGTGTTTGCTTTTCATCGCCACCTCTATGGGTTGTCTTTTCTTCCTATAAATGATGACTTTAGGGTGATTTTTCTTTTTTATCCCTGCCGCTCCTCCTGGCACCGAGGTCTGCTCTTATTTCCCCTCTGTGCCGCTTGTGCTCCTGAACGTTCCTGGGAGACGCCTTTTAGACACACTTGTCATTCGGCTTTGCCTCCCTCGACAAGCGGGACCGCCACCTCTAAAGGGAGCATTAGCGGCCTTTGAAGTGAGGAAGACGAGCGAGAAGGGAAGCAGACAGCGAGGCACAGAAGCCGCCGAGCCCATGGCTCCACTCAGGAGCCATGAGAAACACCCTGTAGGACCCACCCACCCAGGGGGGTTGGCTGGCATTTCTTCCCATCACACCCCAACTCAGGGGAACCTCCGTGCCGACACATCAGCCAGGTCCAGTAACAGCAGACCAGGGAAACGTTTAGATTAAAGCCAAGAGCAGGGATGGAGTTTAAGAGACCATTTTCTTTCAGGGGAACCGGGCCAAATGGCCCTAATTGAGAGCCGCGCGCGCATGTGTGTGTGTGTGTGTGTGTGTGTGTGTGTGTGTGTGTGTGTGTGTGTGTGTGTGTGTCAACAGCAGGGGCTCCTGCTCTCTCCTTCCTGGCAGATGTGTGAGGTCGTACAGTAGGCTACATGCTGCTTTCAGCTTAAACCTGTCCTTGACGGCTTAATTACTTCTACCACATGGTCATTAACGTGCAGCTCAATAGCGTGAATTAGTAATAAATGCAAAATGCGTTGTTGACAGTACTGGACAAAACAACTACCCTCAGGAGACATTGAGCTATTCGGGTATCACTGAACAACTCCCTAAGGTTGGCGATTTTTGGGATAAAAGAATTCTCTAATTTCTTTTCTCTGACAGTTTAGAAAACCCACATACTCAGTTGCTCTTAGTTAGAGGAGATTTAAAATCATAATGGATGTGAAGTGATTCTGCCTTGACCCAGATTCCCAGCTTCTTTCCTCTCCAAATCCTTTCAGAACGGGAGCCCACCTCTATCCCCAGCTCATGGCCACACGGCCCCTTCATGGTTTAATCATCATTGTCTAAACTGGAAAAACCTTCACTGCGAGACACTTAAGCAAAGTGCACTCCTTCTAGTGAGCAAGCCATCTTCAAAGTGGAAGGCACTGTCTGAGAGAAGGTTTATCTGCGCTTGTTCACGTGCGTGACAGCCATGTCGATAGGGAACATCTGTTTCCTTGGAGATGGATGCATCACAGGCACTTATCAAGACCAGAATGGCCACACTCAAGAGTCAACAGACCAACGACTTCTACAACACTACCACTAAACAATTCAACATGGCCAAGCGATGTAACCAGGGACACAGGTGGGAGGGAGTGTTTATCCAGATTGGAAATGCAGATTTCTGTTAAGATATTTATCTCAGTGAGATAATCAAACCGAGATAAATATTTGCCTCCATAGTGGGTGTCTCCACTGAACACGTAAATTAACAATGTGGCATTAAGGGACGTAACTCAGCGAATACTTAAATAGTGAAGAGTAAAAAGTAGTCAGAAAGTAACTTCATGTAAATCCTGTTTCTTCAACCAACAGCCAAAGTAGAACAAAGACTGTTCCCCAGAATATCCAGGACAACGCTGCTCCTCGGCCATCTTGGATATTACCAGAACCTTTAATCAATTCCCCTGCTCAAGGAAAGCAATGACACAGTACTTTTCCTGCACAGCTACTGTGCATGATGGCATCGATATGCTATTCAATATGCACAATTACAGAAAAATACTTGTTTCGGCTCCTTGGGCGACATACTGCTCTTGATTTATCGGTTTTATTCCAAAAATGACTTGCAAAATACCTTCCCCAAAGAGTCAAAGTTTAACCTCCTGTGAACTTTCCCGGCTTACTCCACCGAGGCAGTGCCCTCCGGTAATCACATGGAAGTGTGCTAGTTTTACTGTTTGTATGTCATAGGGTGCACAGTGACTGAATATCATGCATGGGCCCATGTGTATCTGTGTGCGTGTGTGTGCGTGTATGAGTGTGCGTGCGTGCGTGTGTGTGCGTGTGTGTGTGTGTGTGTGTGAGCGTGTGTGTGTGTGTGTGTGTGTGTGTCTTGACAGTACCTCCCACCAGAGAAGCTTTAGCCCCGTTTTACTTATTCACCCCCAGGCTGGACCCACAGAGCTCTCCAGCTCCTCTCCAGTCGGCATGAGTAACATGGAAGATGTCAGACACATTCACACGCAGCCAGAACCTGTGGGCTAACAGCTCAGATCAAATACACTTAGCCCTGCTCAGGCAAAGACATGCCCTGGGACCGGCAGCCCGGAAAATCGTTGAGCCGGAAGAACAACAAACCAGAGGGAAAGTCACACGTCGGCATCTTCAACACTTCTGGGTTGAACGTACCGTAGCCTGAGGGTTGAGACGGAGGCGGGCCGAATCTCGGACCCCCAGAAGAAGAGTAGGGTTTTGGACACAGACGCACAGATGGATACAAACAGAGGGCATGCTGACTGGAAGCACCGACGCAAACATTTAGACGCTCGCTAGTCCATCTCCCAGGACAGGGTTGTTCCATCATTGGCTCCAAGTCCTAACTCAGGCTGGGTGCCAGGCTGTGGACATTAGAGGTAATACAATGGCTGCCCTGCGCTTTCAAACTCAAAACACCAGTGCCATCCGTCACGTACACGTCAATCCAACGCCATTCGTCACGTACACGTCAATCCAACGCCATTCGTCACGTACACGTCAATCCAACGCCCACGCCTGCCATTAATCTCCCGGACAGCGGCGTCCAAAGGGAGGCTGGATAGAGAAGAGAGGTGCGGAAAGACCGGAAAGTTCCAGGCAGGTACGGTAGGGAGGTCTGCTGAACGGCGCTGTTACGACAAGAAGCGGGGAAAGGGCCAGAAAAAGAGTGAGAGCCGAGAAACAAAAGGCGAGTTGGGGAGCACAGAGGAGAAAGGCCGATCCCAGAGAGGCCAGAGGGACTTGGGGATGACCTGGTTAGGAATGTCACGTGACACATTACATGTTCTCTGTGCCGGACTCCAGCACTCCGAGGAGGCAGAACAGAGGAAGGTACAGACCCGACGAGAATATCGCGATCGGTCTCCGAGCGGCATCCACATTCGCCAGCAAATGTGTTCTGTCAGCGTACACATATGAACGAGTGTGTCTATGTGTGTGTGTGTGTGTGTGTGTGTGTGTGTGTGTGTGTGTAGGCATTCGTGTAAGTATTTGATTATGCATTAGAGAGATGCATACAGTTGATTTATTACCACATGTATGTGCGCTCACACAAGTGTGTTGGAGGAATCTTTGCCAATCAGACTTCACGGCGGGGTCGATATCTCAGCGAGGTTGGGCCTTTTCAAATTACCTCACATTACTGCCTGCTACTACGAGCGGTGGGCTGATCGAAGGCCATTTGCATTTTGGCTGACAGCGAATGTTACGCTGTCTCTCTGATGCTGTTGGAAGGTTGGGTGCATTTTATTTTATTTGGCATTATGCTCACAAGTGGTCTGGGAAAAAAAGTAAGGAGGAAATCAAATCTGAAACGTTCAAGGTCGGTGGTTAGGTGAGCTGGGGGGTTGATGGTGCTGGATTTGGAAAAAGCAAAGCCGAGGTTGTCAGCTAGTGGGGTTTCTCAAAAGTGGGTTTAATCGCATCAGGGAAGGCGCTACTGGGATGGGGTTAGGGGGGGGGGGGGGGGGGGGGGGGGGGAGTAGGATGGGTGGCAGGGACCCAAAGGGGTAAAAGAAAGGCTGGAACGGCAGTGGGGACAATCAGCATGTCCACAGTGCTCTTTTTAAGGTGGTAAAGACGTGAGAAATTGGACGAGAGAGAGAGAGAGAGACAGAGAGGGAGAGAGAGAGAGAGAGAAAGTAGAACCTGCTTAGGGCAGTGAAAATATGGAAATGGAAGCACACGCTTGTCTTCAGGTTTGCTAAGAATCCCCTTGCTATTTTCTTAAAAAAAAAGACTCAAAAGGAATGGCTACTACAATGACGCATCTAGGACTTTGAGCCAGACGTGAAGGGGTGGAAGCAGCTAAATGCCCAAAGAGAAGCACCCTGACCTGAGCGCCAGAGCAGTGACCGCCCTGAAACACTGCAGCATGCAGGCTCGCTCAGCACAGGTTAAAATTGTATTCGCTTAAAAAGATAAATGAACCGGAATATGTGTGCAAAACACATTTATTACTAATGCAAAACACATTTATTACTAATACAAAACACATGTACTAATACAAAACATTTAGTACTAACAGATCCATGCAATCGTATTGATCCTCTTCATGCCGTGCCATGCTGTAACCTTTCTGAAATCAGTCACTTTGTGTCACGGGCGGTGGTCCAGTGCATGATGCTGTCGTCCCTTACGTGTACGTGTGCGTGTGTGTGTGTGTGTGTGTGTGTGTGTGTGTGTGTGTGTGTGTGTGTGTGTGTGTGTGTGTGCTGCGACCTGAAACTCCATCCGTCTCCGTGTGCCTACACGCAGCTCTGCGTGCAAAAAGGTGTGTGCACGTCCTTCTAACTGCGTACGCTTGGGTAGGTGTGCGCCTGTGTGTGATGGCGGTAAACGTGTGGAGGGACGGACTCACCAGCTCGATGAGCTCCTGGTAGCACACCTGTCCATCCTCGTTGCTCTGGACCAGGGCGAACAGCATGTCCAGTTTGGACGGGTCCAGCTGCAGCTCATGGTGCTCCACCAGACTGGTGAAGTTCTCCACTGCGATGAAACCGGTGTTCTCTGGGTCCAGCTGAAACACACGGCAACACACACTCAGAGCAGAGGCAGAGGCAACAGCTCCTCCGATGATGATGGGGTCCAATCCAAAACGTCAACCACCAAAAATACTAAATATCTGAAATCGCTTTATCGAATTCTTGACAATACCTGACGACAATGTGCCGCGCTGAGTGGCTTTGGCGAGACACTGAGCGAACAATAGGCTACACCGTGAACAAGTGGTGTGAGAGTATTCTGGTGAATGCAACAGTAATCGGCTGCTCCATAGATAGCAGAGCAGTCGACGCCAGGGTAACAATGGGCTTATTGAGACAATGGGGAGCCACAGAGCCGACAGGGAGGGAACTCAGTCAATACAACCAGGAATAATTAAACAATAAAGCAACCCCACCGGCAGTTGAAGGGAATTAGACCTGCCCTAAACACAGCTCTGTTCTATTGAGCGCCAATGGAGTGTGGAAGGACTGAGCCCAACAAACAGGCGCTTCATCTCGAGAGACGAGACAGACCAACGTGTCACTCTAATGGTCCACCTGCACTCCCGTCGGGAAACCGCTTCATAAACCTCCGCTTATTTTCCCGGGTGGACGCTCCATTTCCTGCCGCCACAGTCCGACCGCGTTCGCAGGCCCAATCAGTGTGGCGCTCCATCAATCACCAGTCTCTTGCGAGGTCCACAACCCCTGGGTTATTACCGCTGATGTCTGCATGCCACTGCCTCCATTAATTGATTTAAGCAGGGGAGTGTCATAAAAACGCCGGAGTTAAGCCATCTGAAATAAAGCCAAGGTAAAAAAAAAGATCCATAAAATACCGGGTGTGGGCACGTTTCGCGGGGGGCCTGTGAGTGAATATGAATATGAATATGAATATGAATATGAATATGAATCGGCCTGCGGCCTGGCCCCATCCTCTTGCGCTAGGCTTTTAACATAGCCAATTCAATTCGTTGGAACGGCCCATTCATTTCCAGTTTCACCTAAACTGTGGGCCGTCTGTCTGAGAGTGTGTGCCTAAGGACAAAGCTCACCAGCACAATGGGACTGCGTGGAAGAGCCCCCTCCCCGCCCCCACGGAGGCGGTTTCCTGTTGCTCTAACACCGCCTCATTAGGCGCCGGCGACTGAACCCACAGCTCCCCGGGGGGGGGGGGGGGGGGGGGGGGGGGGGGGCTGTCTTTCAGCTCTTGCATCACTCTGGAGTCACTCCCACCGCATGGCGGAGCGACGACTCCACCAGGAAGCCCTCCCCCTCGGTCCCGACCGGCTCTCCGAACGGACCGGCTCGGTTCTGCCCCGGAGAGACGAGGCGGGGGGGGGGGGGTTACGGGCCGCCTCGGGAGATGAGGGAGGGAGGGAGGGGGGGGGAGGGGGGCTGTTACAGCCCGGGGAGACAGCAGTCGATCGGGCCCGGCCGCGCTGGTCGCTGCAGCACGAGGCTCGAGGCTAAAAACCTCCCCCTGCTCAACAAAAGGAACAAGGAAAGATCAATTGGGGGATCTTTCCTTGTGTGTGTGTGTGTGTGTGTGGCCCAGGTGATTGATCCGAGGTGGTTTAAGTGCGCAGCGCTTTTCTCCACCCCTGCACTGATATCCAAAGAATGAAGGGCTGTTTGATTGAACACAGGCTGCTCTTTACTTCAGTTCAATATGCTTCTAAGCCTCCCGAGATCTCGCTCATTAAGCCAGGCCGGGGCAGCGGCAGCCGGAAAACCCACAGGTTCAAACTGTGAGGACGCCTGGTCGACCGCGGCGCCGCATTGATATCAGTGTGAAGCTCATCTCCCGAGCGTCAGCGTTCAGCGATCCCAGTGATGCATGAGGCTGTGGTGGCGGGGTGTTGAGTCAACACAAGCCATGGCGACACCCTCCGCACGCTTGAGCAGCGCAGTCTTACACTGCAAAAACCCAGGCAGCCGCTTTCCCCAGCTCACACATCTGTGGACTCTGTCGGCCCTTGTTCTCAGCCATCTCTCGCCTTCCCATCACACACACACACACACACACACGCTGTAATCTCAGAGGCACGCCAGGGCCCTGCTTGGTCGGGGCCTGACAGCGGCTTCCTGAAATGCAGCTAAACCCACTGCTGAACTGCGTCTCTAACAATGAACCCCCGAGAAGGGAGGGGACACAAAACAGGCCCAGATCTATTTTGACTTAATCCCCTTAACCGGGGGTTTCGTGGCGGTTTGTTTAACTGCAGCCGACTCTTCTGCCCCCTGAGGCACGCGGCGAGGTACGCGGCGATGTGGCCGGTATTTATTCAGGCCGGGTGCAGGGCGCTAAGATGATAGGAACAGAACAGAGAGAGTGGATGGCGCAGAAAAAATAAATCACAACACGCTCCGCCGAGAGAGAGAAAATGGAAAAGGGGGAGCATGAAATGAGGGGAAGAGGGGAAATGATAGGAATGGAGGGAGGGAAGAAATGCAACAGAGGAGGAGGAGGAGGAGGAGGAGGAGGAGGAGGAGGAGGCGGGGGGGGGGGGGGGGGGGGTGTTACTCTAAGGAGAGTCGGTGATGGCGAGGGAAGTTAGACGAGACACAGGGAGAATAAGAATGGCTGGCGAGCGTCTAGCAGGCTGGTCCCTAACACGGCCCGGAGGTCCCAATGGTCTGTCAGTGGGCTCTGGCTCTGCATCGCCTTCATCTAAGAGGGGGGGACTGATCAGATTCGAATGCACTCCTCCCTGGCCCTGCCGCAGCCAACAGTGGGACACTATGGGAGCCGTAGATACACATGGAGTACATATACACACCCATATATATACGTGCATACACATATGTACAGGCTTAGGCCCTATGGGAGCTATACATACACATAGGGTACATATACACACCCATATATATACGTGCATACACATATACACACCCATATGTACAGGCCTAGGCACTATGGGAGCCATACATACACATAGGGTACATATACACAGCCATATGTACAGGCCTAGGCCCTATGGGAGCCATACATACACATAGGGTACATATACACAGCCATATGTACAGGCCTAGGCCCTATGGGAGCCATACATACACATAGGGTACATATACACAGCCATATGTACAGGCCTAGGCCCTATGGGAGCCATACATACACATAGGGTACATATACACACCATATGTACAGGCCTAGGATTCTAAACTCCCTCCCCTCCGCCAGGCCGTCTGCTTAATGAACACGACGCCAGGGAGGCCAGCGTCCTCTGGGAATACACGAAGGGCGGGAGAAAGGTTCTGCCGGCCAATTAGGATTTTCAATTAGGGAGAGCCGGAACGCTCAGGCTTTACTACCCGCTCGGGGTGGCAAGGTTCATAACTGTAAGGCGGAGGAGATGGAGGGGGGGGGGGGCAGCCCGAGGGAGGGGTGCCGAAAGGAAGACGTCGCTGAAGAGAGCCAATGCAAGCGGCGCGCGTTGCCGCGGTTACCGCGGCTGCCTGCTTTCCCCGCATTTTCCCTTCCCAGGGTCTGAAGGAGGGAGGGAGGGAGGGGGAGGAAAAGGGGGAGAGAAGAAAGGAACCTGGACCGTTTAAGAGCGGACAAAACGGAGGGAAGGAGACGGAGGAGCGGAGAAGGGAGCGGCAAACGAAAAGAGAAAGAGGGGGCGGCAACGAACCGAGAGGAGAGAGGGATGAAATGAGGGATGAAAGGGTTAACGGTGTAAGAAAGGGTGAAGATGGTCGCGGAGCAAGTGAGTGTGTAAATGGACTGGGGGGCCGAGGGGAATGAAATAGTGAGGAGGAAGAGGAGAAAGCGGAGGAGGCGCTGACTACAGGGGAATGAACACGGCGTTAACCCCCAGGACCTCCATTACCGTCAGTGCTGCACACCGCCACTCAACACTGACCCCAGACCGGGCTGCACGTAACGGCTCCAGGCAGGGGACGGGGAGCAGACGCTGACCCGGGGACACACCTCAAGACGTGGATCAAAGACACGGCAGCCCGCTGGAGCCGCCAGGAGGGCCGTGGCCCCAGAGGAGTGGAGTGCATACTCGAGAGTCCGAGGAGCTAGCCAGGCTATGGGCGCAGCCTGGGGGGAGAAGGGCTCTCGAGGGTAAATCACAGTCTGAGAGGGATCGGTGGAGTGATGGAGTGTTCACGGGGCCGTCATTGGAAAGGGCAATGATTGTAACCGTGCGGCGTTGCGATGAGGCCGTTTTCCAGCCGTTCCCATGGTACGGAACCGACCCATCTGTGATCTGGGGGGTGCTGAGCCAGGCTGATGGTGCCCCCCCCCCCCCCCCATCGGTTTCTCAAGGCAGATGGAGCTGCTCGGAGGGGATCCGTGGCGTGATTCCTCGAGTGGAGTCGGCGCCGTCGCGTCTGGCCGGCGTTTCCGCGCTCGGCCCAATAAGGCTGCTCGGGACCGGTTCCATGTGGCACGCGGACAGGCCAAACGCTGGGGGGGGGGGGGGGGGGCACTGGCACCGCTGAAACTGGGGAGATGTTAACGTGCTTTGTACTCTTGCCCTGGACCGCAGGTCACAGAACGGCACTCGGCCCTCCGAGCACTTATCCAGCGTGATCACAACGGAATGCTGTAGAGATTATTAGACATTATGAATACACTGATGATGGGAAGGGGATGGAACTGTGTATCACATCAGGGACATGGCCACGGAAATGCCAGGAGAAAAATAAACTGTGTGTGTGTGTGTGTGTGTGTGTGTGTGTGTAGGGTAGGCTATCAGCACGAGTGTGTGTGCTTGCCGTGTGGGCTGGAAATAGCCCAAGCTCAGCACTGTTACCTCCTGCAGACAAAGACTAATAAACTCACTCATGTCGCCACTCCAGCATTTTTCTGCCTCCCTCCTCCTTCCCAAGCCTCTCTCCCTGCGGCACCACGGTGTGACCCAGTGTGGAGGCACATCCACCTCTCTCCCAGTGGGCACCACGGTGTGACCCAGTGTGGAGGCACATCCACCTCTCCCGCCATCGGCCTGAATCCCGGAGACGGTCTCGAGTCGATCGATGCCCCACAATGGGATCGAACTGAGATCTTAAAGCCAGGCTGTCTAGTTCCCTGCAAACGTGGTCTTTTGAAAAGTTCAGCCCCAAACAAAGGAAATCGATTGCCGATGCAACAAGGAGCTACTATTAGTCAAGGCGGCATTATTGCCGTCTGTTTTCTAACGTCCGCTCACATTTAGAAGCGATATTAACACGTCGTTTCCCTTGATCCATCCCAGAATGCAATTCCACCAGGAAGTGTATCACTATGGCATTTACATTCACCACTGTCTCGTTGCCATCACCTGTGCCCCTTCAATGAAACGCTTAGCAATGACTCACGGAGCCTGACTGACGCTTCAGAGCTCTGAGAACCACCAGCGTGACCACAGAACACCTTTTCACCACATTGAAATGCACACAATATCCCATAGAGGCTTCCTCCTTTGGTATACGAACCCCCCCCCCACACACACACACTCACACTCACACTCACACTCACACTCACACTCACACTCACACTCACACTCACACTCACACTCACACTCACACTCCTCACACTCACAGCCAGCGTGAGGAAAACAGACAAACACATACAGTCAAAAGGTAAAACATAAATGTACACAAACAGACACATATACACACTATCTTCCCCTCCACCTCGGTCTGGAGATCGATGTGCTGCTGATTGGCCACTCGTGATCCTTAGACCAAGCAGTAGATAATCGATTCCCCCCAGCCGGGCAAAATGATTGCATAATCTATCTGTCAATCAGCAAAATCCCCTCCTCCCAGGGGGGAAGCTAAGGGATAGATTGGTTCACCAAGAAAACATATGAAAATCTGTAAATAATGTGTAGTGGCATGTTGACCACACATATCAGGGTATATAGCTTTGGCTGGAAGAGATCCATTGCTTTCATGCATAACTCATTCCCCAGGGTGCCTGCCGTAGCACACAGGTAAGATTTGTGTTAGTCCAGGACCCAGTGCAGGAGGCAGATCTGCCTCTCCAGCCATTGGTCTGGATCGCTGACACGGTCTAGAGTCGATAGACGCCCTCCAATGGGATCGAACTAAGATCTTAAAGCGATGCAGACAGCTAGTTAGATCAGACAGTTCGATCAGCTAGTTTCCTGAAAACGTGACCCTTTCAGACGTTCAGACCCAACGTTTACTTTAATGTTTAAAGCCCCAACAGCCCCTTTCTTTGAGAACGCGGTGAGGCGGGCTCCACCATGGCTCCTCTCAACGCTGGACACATATTTATAGCTCCCTCTCTCCCACACATACGTTCACATAAACACACACACGCACACACGCACGCACGCACACACTCAGTGTAAAAAACGACCAGCAATTCCAGACCCGAAGGCTTCTGATTAGAGTACTGTAAAGTACTGTTTTACACTGTAAAACCATGACCTCCGATTCATGACCCCCCCCCCCCCCCTCCATTACAACAGAACCATCACCCGGGCCACGGCGACATGACGCAGGTCAAACATACAAGCGAAAGACAATAACACCATAGATAACCCCAGGCCCTCTCCCACCAACCGTGGTCCACAAAGTGACCTCTTGCCCTGAAGTCCACCATGACCCCCACACAGCCATGTCAGTCCTGTAGCCCCCGTATGCCCCCTTCCTCCAGCCCTTCTAACACCGGCCCTTCTAACACCGGCCCTTCCTCCCTGGATAGACCGTGGCTGCTAGCAGCCGGTAACCATAGAAACCCTCCCCCCCCCCCCCCCCCCCCCCCCCCCCCCCCAGCCGCCGTTGCGTCGCATGCTTACCTGCTCTTGTATGAGCTCAAACAGGGAGCTTCTATCCATATACTGGCCAGGGAGTGGAGAGGAGTCGCCGAGGACAAGGACATAGGGAGGAGCGACAGAGGGGAGGGTGGCAGTCGGGAGGATGGATAGTGAGGGGAGGTGAGAGGGTGTGTTGGGCGAGGTAGTGGCGGGTGCCTAAACCGTGGCGTCAGCCCCCCTCCGTGAGCTGCTATGTCCCCCTCGCCTGGAAGACTGAAGAAGCCCTGCGTCTGGTTTCCCGGTGGCCCCTCAGGTCGTGCGCGCTGGCCGAGGAAGAGCGCGTCCGCGGCGGGGGAGTGCTGCTCTGTGCCGCGTGGTGGAGGACCGAGACCCAGCGTGAGCGGCAGCAGACGGCGGATCCGTGCAAGCTCTCATTCACTCGCCTCCTCGCTCTCCTTTACCCGACGGTGTCTCTCGTCCCTGCCTCTCCTCTCGCCTCCCTCACACTGCACTGCCCGCATACCAATGAGGCAGGGGAGGGAGGTGGCTGTCCTCGGCCAATGGGAGGGGGAGAGGGAGGGGCTGCAGGTTGTAGCTCAGTTCCTCACTGCCAAACTGAGACGTCTTGAGGAGAGAGAGGGGGTGGGCTCCACTGCGGCTGGGAGCTCGCTGGCTATACTGAAACAGATCCACGTAAAAAAAACGTCTGTCAAGTACACCCCTCCGCACAGACTCACACACAAACGTGGAATACACATAAATACACAGAGCAAGCATACGAATGTGCGCAGAGAGCAAACACACTGGATAGACAGACATTTTACATTCAGCTTTGTCAATGAACTGACATGTAATATGCAACAACAATCACCATCATTTTCGCATATATTATTGCTAATGCATAGCAGATGGATGAAATCACATCATTGATAGTCTTGTCTTAGTCTCTGAGCAAAATAACTATTTGTCGTAAGAGAAATCCTCTTCAGTTTTGGCCTCCTTTGTCAGTTCAGTCAACTGTTTCAGCCCAAACTAGTTTCACAGAAGCTGTTATTTTATCTTAAAGTCCTGTCATTTAATTGAAAGCCCTAAGGATATCATATTAAATAATATTATCTCCAAAAAGATAATCTTAGGCAAAAGATTTTGCCAAATGACCTCGCTTAATTAACACTGGTTCACACAAAACTCAATACAATAATGTAACACTACAATTAGCGACCTGGCACCTTAGAGACTACGCTAATATTTCACACAATTTCACACTCTCACAAACACATCAGCTTGTAGTGACGAAACCCTGTACATAGCCTACAACCACAATGCTATAACTCTATTGCAGTGTTCTTTGGTGTACATTGGATCCTTAAGTAACGCCAATCCAAAAGCCGTTTTTATGATAATCTCGTGCATGATGACGGTAAATCATGAGGAAAGTGGAATATATGGAGCGGAACATAAGGGTCAGAACATAACGCTGATGAATGATAGCCGGTGACACTGCGTGTGGGCGGCAATGGCAGTATCTTTGGCTTTACAGTGAGTTGTCTCCGCAAGGACACATTTATATTCTGCAGGCATCCGTCCTTACCCCCACTACGAAGGATAATAGTAATGGTGAGTCATTACCCACTCATAAAACCCTCCAAAAATAGCCATGGATGAATCCATGCTGAAGGGAGGCCAGTCTGAACTCGCCATGACCTTAAGAGCTCAAACGAGGACTTGGAGACATCCGTGGGTGCCTAACAGGGACGCCCACTGTCCACTATCTTTTACCCCAGTCAGATCTGCTGCCAACTCCCAGATCCAAAAGCCACGCTCAGCCTCTGGCTCCGTGTGGCATGCAGTGGGTCTGCTTGACCCCTCCCTGCTCTTCAAACCTCAACCCCGCACCTCCCGTTAACACGTCAACTTGTTAAAAAAAACACCTATTTCACCACCCCATCCACAACAGGCCTTATCATTAGAAACAAGATTCCTCCTATGCTATTGGCTCATGGACACAGCTGGCCCCGTGCGAGGTGGATCCTAATTGGTCGAGGGAGCACGTGTTCTAACGGATGGTGAGCGGGCATCTTGACCACTGCCAGGTCCAATCAAGGCCTCTGGTGGTGAGCGAAGGCGTAGGCTCAAAGAGAAGCGTTCCCGAGGTGGGGGTCCCTGTAAGCACTTGCTGACCAGCCCTTCTCTTAATGAAGGTGTCCGTAGAAACTGCTTAGCAAGTCTTCGTGACTGACAACCCAGGTATCAATGTCTGCCCAGCATTCACTTTTTCCAAAAGCTCGCCCCTTAAAAACCAGGCCTTCGTTATCTACAAAAGAAACAGTCACGGTCCTCCCTTCAGAGGCTGATTTAGGACAATTTCATTCAATTTGTGAGGAATTAGATGATGGTGTGATTTGATTGGATTGTGTGTAGGCACAAAATAATCGAAAACAACGTAAGGATCTAATGCTAAACCCCAAAGAACTATTAAACTATTTAAAAACACAGCAATCAGCGGTTGATGGAGAGAAAAAAAACACCGCCGATAAAACAACGGGTCCGAACCACAAGACACAACCAAGAAGCATGTCGTCATGGAGATCAAGTGATGACGAGAAGCCCGGGCTGAGTTTAGGTGTGTTTGCGTTAGCAAAGAGTGAACCATACAGTGAACATAATTCTGTCTGTTGGACAGCAGAACAAGAGGGTTAAGTTACATGGGCTGTGATGCCCTGGGTATGACCGCATATTGTTGCCCTGGGCAACAATAACAGCATGCTGTTCAAAGCTCGTCTGAGAGACTGTACATAAGCTCTAAAGGAACGCAATGAAAATATCCAAAATACTTACTACTTTTATATCTGCTCTGTCTGGTGTGAATGTCAATAGTGACTTATTAGCATGAAGACTGAAGGTGGGGGTTCAACTGAAGCACCACTACACATATCATCAATGACACATGGAATGTGTCCACACCAAGAAAAAACACATTCATCTACGTCTTTGTGCATGACGAGCAGTGGTCTGTCTGTTTGTCCCTTTATTACTCGGCAGGATTCAGCCCTGCAACTGTTGTTAACAAGTCGGCTTGTTAAGAAACTCGTCTCTGCGAGTGACCGACGTTGAGATTGGCGCTTCACACCTTAGAGCCCAGAGGACAGGCATAGGGCGGCCAGACTCAGACAGCCTGTTTCCCTTAATAAGGCCCAAGAGGCTCCGACAAAGCTCTGGTCAGCCTTGAACAAGACATTGGAGAAGAACAACCAAGCCTTTCAGGGCTAAAGGAACACACCAATTAGACAGTCAGCCGCACTCCAGGTCTAAGGCCTAATGACCCTCGGGTTTGATATGGCGGGTGCTTATTTATCTGTTACTGTGTGTGTGTGTGTGTGTGTGTGTGTGTGTGTGTGTGTGTGTGTGTGTAAGGGGGTGGATATTGCTACATGGTAAATGTGTTCCCCAAAGCAGGTCTTTGTTTACTGATGGTTTCCCTAAAACATGGCTTTGGAGTAAAAAGCGTGTGTGTCCCTGTATGTGGAACGTTTTGTGTGGCTACATGTACACACAGTAGCTATTTCAGGAGCGTAGATTTCGTGTGGCTCCATATGTCTGAAAGGATCTGGAATTCTTAAATGTCTTCCTTCCCTATACATTCACACGCAAGCATGTGTGTGTTGGTTTCGGCGTGTTCATTGGTGCAGATCTCTCTTCGTTAGGCTAATGTGCAGGCCTGTGAGGGAGCCCTCCTCTCTCCACGGAAGCTCATGAACTGTAGGAGAGGGCCACCAACCAGTCATTACCTTACATAACATTCGGGCCATTCAAAGGCGGAGATGGAGAGTGAGAGTGGCATAGGGGAGGGAGGTAAGGAGAGAAAGAAAAACAGAGATAGGATCAAGATAGGATAGAAATACTGCCAGTGGGCCCTTAGCGCCTGTTGTTCAGTGCTAGCAATGATAGGGTTAATCTAGGATAATCTCCCAGTCAATTACAACAAACAACGCTTCTGTTACCAGAAATCGGCTTCCAGAAATACTGTATCTGTACCTTTACAAGCCCTGTACATTGGTTCAGAGTTGCTTGGTAGCCTAGCGAAGTCCAGTTCGTGACAAAAACACTAGAAGTGTGTTCTTCTCTGTATCTTTTGGGCCCAAGGCAGGTGGATGTGAATAGAGCTTTATGATGTATGACCCCGGGGACTTCAGATGTCCAGCAGCAGGCATTATGCAATAGAAGGAATCACCCACATGATGTAAACGATAGTGGAATGAATCGGGTCGCTGACTGACATGTTCTACTCCAAACTGCCCAATTTATGGAAGCTCAAGGGAATAAGAGAAGAGATTAACAAGGAATAATGAGGGAAACAAATAGCAGAAGAAATGGGGGAGAAAAAAAGACAACTTTCGTCGATTTCTGTAGAATACATTTACAATGTTAAATCTTACATGAGACAGATTTGCAGATTATGGGACTCAGTATATTGGACATCTCTGATGTCAAAATGTCAGTGGTGGAACTGACACTGTTTACTTAACCGACTAATGGTGATTCACTTAGCAGCAGGGGAGGGTCAAGTAAGCACCTCTGAATTCGAAGAGTGGAGCGCCCCCTAGTGTTTTGATACCAGTTACTGCATGCCAGTCTACAAAGGCACCACTGGCAACCAGCCCTGTGTGTTTACAACAGAACTGCTATTGAATACCGACAGTAAAACTTACTTTAACTTCAGTTAAACTAAAGCACACACCCCAGACAAAGGCCTGCATTGAATCTGATATGATGGATTCAACTTAAATAATTTCTCGTCCTTCTTTAACCTGTTGTTGCTTTCGGGGTGTGATGTCAATAGATGCAAATCCTTATCACCAGACAAACTGCCCTTAACATCGCCCATAGAGTAAAGTCTTTAATGCACTCGTGGAAATGGGAACTCTTTAATGGATTATGTGGAGGAAATACCAGTTGAAGACCTTAGACAGCACTGCCATCTACAGTTGATGAGTACAGCCAGCAAGAGGAAACATGGCCTGGCAAAAAACGAACCGATCTGTCTAAAGAACTGCAAAGCTGATAGGAGTAACCTTTTTTTCTATTATTTTAGGATTCGTGATACTTAAAAAAAATAGGATGGTAAACAATACATCAAGACTTAAGAGTGCTTTTAGAATGAGCAAAAAACAGCACAAATTTGTGATTAGTGTCAAAACATAAAATAAAGTCTGTCATGTTACATATAATGACTGAATTTAATTAACATATCTAGCTTGAGGCTGACTAAAAACAAACATTTCCCCCATGTAACCAGATTTCCTTAAAAAAGTACCATGGTACATTGCATGTATTTTTTTTTACTAATGACATATAAGACTATAATAGCACTGATAGCAATTGAGTGTCTGCTGATTTGATTGACGGTACACAGGTGGTGCTTTTGAGATTGTTTTCAATGGGGAGTGACTGTAGTAATTAAGACAGCTAACATAGAGGGAAAAGTTACCTGCTGAAAATATTAAGCTTGAAAGGACGAAGTATGAGGAAGAAAATACTTTAGTAGAGGAGGACATAGAAAAGAATGCACAAATAAATCCTTAGGGGAAAACTGGTGTGCTTTTGTTGGCAGGCAACCAAGACAAACATACTGTGTTCATTGTGAGTTTCTATCTGTGAGTGTCTGTGTGTGAGTGTCTGTTAGTCTGTGTGTGTGTGTGTGCGTGTGTGCGAGTGTGTGTGTGAGTGTCTGTCGAGGTTGTGCTGGAGTCAGAAGAGCATTTGGTCACCAACTGCTCGGACACACTGTGGCCTTAACTGTCACCTGTGACTATAAACCACACATCACAAATTATTGAATGGACTGTGTGTACACTATCTTCCTATAAACAATACTATGGACAATGTCTATTATTTAAAACTTCAACTTTGATGACCTTTAGTGTACAGAACAAAAAGGTTCGCTAGCTACACTAAAGTATCTTGTTTAAGGCCGTATTGTGGAAAACCTTGCACAATAGGAGATTCCCCTATGAACATAACTGTACAGCACATTGCTGGCTCCTTCACTGAGATCGATAGGAATAAATAAAAAAAACTTTAACCGGCATATTAACAAAAAATAACAATCTGTGTAGATATCCCCATGACCAACATTGGGAGGCAAATTTCATATTGTGTACTGTTTTTTTTCTTAGCATGAAGTGGATTTGCTTTCGACTCAAATACAATGGCTTTACTGTACCAATGGCAACAATATATGCTTAGATTTTCAAGTCGCACGTATGAAGTTACCCAGAATGCTTTGAGCCAGAGGCACGTCAAGGCTTGAGTGGTTTAAAAGGATGAAATTATAAATTGGCATTGCCTAAAATAAATGTAGATGTTGCAGCAAAGTATTTCCTAACACTATTAATACACTACTAAATACTAATTACGATTTAGAGATTTTTTTTTGCTATTATTCTAAACATGTATTTATATTACAAATCATAACGCACAGGATATTGACATAGAGTACAATGACCCAATTATCATCTTCGTGACGCATAAACACTTCACTGATCAAAAGGCAATAGCTACGCCTTTACATGAAGAATATAATTAAGGATAATTTGGCTTTATGGCACATAATAATTTGTGGAAACAAAGTATTGACATTGTTATTATGGGAATTTTAATACTTGAGCTATTTAGCATGAAGTCTGTAACTAGGACCACTGCTGTCTTCTTATTGTAACACTATAATTATGTTCTAACTAATATTAACAATTTCCCATTTTTTTCTAAGCATTGTCAGCCCTGTCCAATTGTTCAGTTGTAGCCTACAACAAGCGTCCCATCTTTTGTCAAAGCAATTGAAAAAATATTGATGGGATACTAACAAAGTTCTTTGTGGCAAACATCCCTACTGGAAGAAGGGAGTGGTCTAACGGTGCAAATGTAGGTTGGGTGATGTTTTCAGCACTAAATCCTGGGCAGTGGTCAAATACATCTCTTCCAATTTCCAATCGGTTGTGTGCTAGCGTAGAAAAAAAATGTTGATTCTATTTTTGCCTTGTTGAAAATGGTCGACGACCTCGATCTACTCTCACTTAGGCAACATTAGTCGTCAAACAATAGAAATGTTGCCTGTAAAATAGCGCCATTGTGCGCGCGTCCGTATTTCCCGTGCTCTTTCACTTATTCATTCTTTCACTTATTCATATCCCCCTCCTTTTCTGTTTCACCCTGTCACTTACTCACCAATCCACCCGCTCTTGCTCGCTCACGCAGGCACTAACTCCCCCACTCTCAATAGTGGACACTCTAAACTCAGAATTGACTGCAAAGAGAGTGGACCGAATTTTGCTAAATAACGTGTTAAATGATTTGGGACAATAAGCCAAGACAGCAGAGTAATGTAGTTGAATTTTTTTTTTAAACTGTCATAATACCGTCAAAGGCTGGGTTACAAGTCACATATAGGCGAGTCTATATTGGCTGCTGGAGGTAGTATGCTTGAAAAGCATGGCATTACTAACTACAAATAAATAAATAAAAAAGCTGATTCAGTTAATATTTCACCTGACACGTGAAAACAATTTAATGATCAATTGAAAGCACAGGGCGAAATATACCCAAATAGTCTACTAGTTATTTCTGACTTTCTTTGAAGATTCAAAATGGCGTTAGGGACATATCAGGTCAAAATGTGATAAACAAATTCTGTTATTGACACTCTAACGTGAAGTTGTCTATTCTTCGGCGCGAAATATCTATACTTCTCCAGAAATACAAGATGAACCACAACAGCAAGTTCATCTTTCATCTTATTCTGTGGAGTCCACTGCACCAACATGGAACAAAAGAATGCCTCCAAGGGGTCTTATTATGGGATATGTTTGATTCTATATAGAAAATGAATCGCACATGTGCCTTAGGAAACCCAACGTGAAATAATACTCAATGGATTCCCTCTAATAAATGTTTTCACAGATTTCATCTACTAGTATAATATGACTACATCTTTGGAGGTGTTGGCAACTTTCCTGACAATGGAGCCAGTCGCGACTAACATAGTGCTAGTTTGTTATAACAAATTCTGTCTTAAAACATCACAGAAAAATAAACGTAGACATCCTGCTTCAATCAATATTAATCTGTAATATGAATATATGCTTTACCAATACATCAAATACTCGGATATTTAATTTATAGGAGGTTTAACAGTAAATAATCTCAACCACGTCACTCAAAGTCAATGGCCGGGCTGTGTTAGTTGGACAAATCTATAGGTGTATTAAAACAAAAAAAAAGGTTTTGCATCTTTCAACCCAAATGTTGTCATTAGAGTATAGATTAAAGTTCAATATGCATTTGTCATTTTTGTACTTAATTCCGTCTCTTTGGGTTAATTTAACACGAATCCTGCAAAATTGATCGCAAAGCGCGATACTTCCAGTAGGTTTTCGGGAAATAAAAGTTAATGAAACAACAAATTCAATGGCGATCATAATATATCCGAGAAGCCTAATGTGTCTGTAATGAGCTCATGAGGTTTTGTCGATGTAAACGCATCCGAAGATTTTATATTTGCCAAAAGTTGGAGAGTGAAGAAACACAAACAGGACTGTGCGAGTTCCATGGAGCCTGCTAGATCAGCTGCTGGCAGTTGGTGTTTTCAATCACGTCCGCACGTAGCCTTCATAGGCTCACAGAGGCGCTTGTGGAATAAGATACATACATGGGAAATCGCCTTTAACCGGTTAGTGTGGTAAATTAAGTAGCCACTTTATACTAAGGCATATTTGATAAACGCAGATTACAAAATCTCACTTAATCGACAACAGTTTGGAGCGTAACTTTAGAAATAACATTCTCTGCTTTTGACTGGAATATTTGAACTGAAACAGAACTCCAAGTAAGTCATAATGGCAGAGACAGCGGCAGCACCGGCCAAAGCCAAGAAGGCAGCCAAACCCAAGAAACCAGCTTCCCATCCGAAATATTCGGAGATGATCAAGGCAGCCATCGTGAACGATAAGAGCCGTGGAGGTGCGTCACGACAGAGTATCCAAAAGTATGTGAAAGGACACTACAAGGTAGGGGACAACTCCGATGTTCAGATAAAGCTGGCACTGAAGAGGCTGGTGAGTTCTGGTGTTCTACGCCACACCAAAGGCATTGGTGCGTCCGGTTCCTTCAAACTAGCCAAAGCCGAGGACATCAAAAAAGCGCCTAAAGCGAAAGTTGTCAAAGCAAAGAAGCCTGTCACGAAAGCCGCGAAGCCTAAGAAGGTGGCCAAGCCCAAGAAAGTCACCAAATCACCAGCAAAGGCCAAGAAAGCCAAAACTCCTGTGAAGAAGGTGAAAAAGTCTCCAGAAAAGAAGAAGGCGGCAGCAGCAAAGCCAAAGAAAGTGGTGAAGAAAGCCAAGCCAGCAAAGCCAAAGGCAAAATCGCCCAAGGCCAAGGCTGCAAAGCCCAAAACCAAGGCAGCAAAAAAAGCAGCAAAGAAGAAGTGAAGAACATTAATTGAAGGACTTGGTTGCTGAAGGTCACTGTAAATATTTTCGAGGAAATGTTTCGTATATGTATTATTTTTGTATGGTCTCAAGCAAGTGTAGGCGGTTCCTAATGTTTTTACCAATTATTTTCACTCCATTGCACTACTATATTGCTGTAAAAAAAAAAGGGGTGGGGGGGTGGGGGGGTTGTACTCCACAGCATTCACGTGTTCCTCTCCGATCCTTGGATAGATACCTGTAGATTTGTTTGACAATGTATGTGACATATCTGGAACTTTTGGAACAAATGATTAGTTCTTGTTGTCCGTGCACGAGGTTATTCTGAAAATACAAACGATTCAATAGCGAGCATTGTTGAGCCTTACAATGTACTGAGTGAGCTATGTAGGTGGTGGACGTCAGCAAGATTTCATCGTGAATTGTAATAACTAGTGTAATAGTGGTACTGTATGCTACATTTGTACAAACTCATATTCCATGAACCCATACTTTCAAAACTGACGCTGTGTTTGATCACGTGCATCTGTTTATACTGTAAAACAATAAAGTTTTGTCATCTTCTATAAAGTTTTTGGGCTGGCAAGTGATTGTATGCATTTTACTAGTGGGCAAATGCTGTCAATTTGTGTCGGTTTACTGTAAATCCAACCCGGGAGCATCATTGGTTATCTGTTAAACTATGGACTTGTGGAAGACTAGAGCAGAGTAAACGCGGGTTGATGCGTTTTCTTGTCATACCCCATACCCATGAATTTACTAATGACATGGGAAAATGGCAAAACAAAGATTCCCTATATTCTTATAGAAGTACCCTCCATTCAATAAATCCGTTTTGGCACGAATTTTGTATCATCGGGAATAACCTAAAGTGGTCCTATTAGATTTTTTATCCAATTATTATGCAAGGACTTTCCATTTGTATATTTTTGAAGATTAATCGGCCTTATGGAGTGTGCAAAAATAATTGCCTAGACAACTATAAAACCCTGGCCAATGAAAACGCATGGCGCTAGGATCTTTTGCAAATGTGCACTACCACACAATTTAGCCCTGCAGTAAAAAATTATAACTACATTATAATAACAATTATATTATGGACTTTGAAATAAAAGGTGTCCTTATTTCACGGCTACTCTAGGAAAACTGTTTGTGATGGCTAAGAAATATTTGATATATTCTATATGATAGAATTAGCAACCATATGGTTTCCAGTGCCAAGTAAAGGCGAGTAAAGGGGGAAACTATCCAGAACAGGGTTGTAATGATAATCACCAGACCCCAAATTCCAATATTTGTGATTTCATTGGAAAATTCTGCAGTTAAACGTCCCGTCATCACAGGGAACATTCATTTATTATGAAACAGTGCGAACTGTGCAAGCCATGGAGGAGTCTTACTTTATCGCGGCACTCAGTTAGCCTACAGTAAAACCTGGTAACCGACCAAAGAAAATTATGTTGTGGTGGTTTCAGCTTTGCCAGGAGCATCATCCAGTATATTTGTCCATACCTTTTTGCTATGCAGTCGCATGTCCTTTTGGAATCTCTCCTTTTTTCCTTGCCGTATCCGCACAACCTAAAAACACATTTTTTGAAAAGGGTTTCTTTACAAATATAATACCAAAAGCAATATATCCTCTATGCACTGACGTTAACAACGTGGCTGATAAAAAATGAAGTTGGCGAACTGGTTCCATTGCTTGAGATGGTTAACTATTAGTACTAAAGTATTAAGTGTATTCCACTGTCCTGAGGCAAAGAGCTTGTATGTTTACATGAATAAGGCTCAATGCCTCCATCTTGTGGTCACACCTCAGACTGTCACACCTAAATTATTTCAACCCAATCTACTAAAAAACAAAGCAATTTAGTTACGTAAATAACAGCAAACATCTATAAGCCCTTTATACCAAAAGTGGTAGCATGTTCAATTTTAAATTCACTCAGAATAAAAAACATATATAAAAAATGTCATGTCATCCTAACATCTCAATAATAATCCAATGTACTGACATTGATGTTATAACAATAAAAGGAAGAAATTGTTAATTGGTAGAGAAAAAAATTAAAATGTAACTAATGTATCATAATCTGCACACTAATTTATACAGGATATTATAAAATATAAGATACTGATCTGCGGTGTACCTACAACCAAAAGGCATCATTCAAATAAATACACCATTACACTCAGATATACATCAATAAAGTTGAAAGTCCAGTTTTTTAAAATTTATTTAGCTTCTATCTTAACATTTTCTGCCAATATCCACAGTTTAACAAGTCACAGAAGGTTATCCTGTGGTAATAGTACGCCCCAAATAAAATCACAAAGCAAATGAAAGAGAAAAGTAACCAAAGGGCAGGGGGAGATAAAGTCTCTTTACACACGCTTTCACACACAAAGAACAAAAGCACACTGGTAATTCATTATTGATTTGCTTAAATTGAACGTTTTGAACCAAATCCCAAATAGTTTTTTTACGTCACATATCCAATGTGTTAATGTGAAGTAAGACATCTCTCCAGCAGTTGTGAAGATCGCCAGGTGTCTATCGAGGGAGGTATTTATTTCAGACAAAAGGGGATTGAAAAGTTTTCCTAAACATTCTTATTGCCGATGCCTTACATTGCTATAGCATCTTTCCTCCTTTATTAAATAGAGCCGTTTAGTCTCATGCACAAAATACTAAATGTTTCCCTGGCAAGCGGCCACTACCAGATGATGGTTGGGAACAACCTCTTCAATGAATAGCCCGACACAGCTAAGTACATGAGTTACCAGCTTTAAGCTTTTTTTCAGTGACTTTCATTCAAAGACATAACAGCAGAGCCAACTGGAACAAATAGCGTGTGATAAGTTACAAGATGGACAAAATTTTTGATTGAGGGTTCTATATTTGGCCAATCAGGTTGGGAAGAGTAACTGATTAATTGTAAATGATTTCAAGAGTGGACCGAGCAGGGAAGACAGGTCTATAATTCCTCGAGGACTTTCGGCGAGAGGCTCAGGCGGTAAGCGTGATTCGCTGGCGCCCAGCGTCTGCTTCGGGGTCACTTCATTACAGCGGTGTCCTCTCCCGTGGTTGTAAGGCTTCGGATTAATGACACCATCTTCAGCCGCCTGGCTTCTGGGATGGACTTTAATGTATGGTGTCACAATGCCCATTCGGGTGTCAACACCATTTTAGTCTGTGTGATATGTGCCTCCATTGACAAATTGGCGTTCCTCCATTTTACTTAGGAAAGACTGCATATGTAAAAATAAAAAAAATAAAACACCTCTGCGTTCTTCTTGTCAACACTTTGATTGATTTGGAGGAGTCCCTGGCTCGTTACAGCATCTTCCTGCCTTTCCCCCTCATTTGATAAAGCACCCATTGGGAACACAGCAGTTCAAGTCATATCTAGGCGTTGCACCCAGGGAGGCTGCCCACTGCTTAGGCCGGCTGAATAACGTAAGGCGGAGCAAGCCAGAGAAGATGGAGAGGGCTGAGGGGAGGGAAATGGCTTGGCTTATCACCACAGATTGAGTCAGGGTAAACTGGTAGAGCAGAGGAGGACAGAGAAAAGTGAGCGGTGGGAAACTACTGCTGTAGGACATGTGACTGGGCTGAATGACATGAGATACTGGCGTCTGTCTGGCAGGACAGCTAGTCTGGAGTGGGTCTAAAGGATTGGTCTTCAAGGCTGGTCTGCAGTTTGAGATTGAGAGACAGCATTTGTGGTTCCTGTCGGGTGGCCGTCGATCATTTCTGCCGGGCCCACGCTCTGTAGAGGGCGAAGCTCAGAACGGTCACCACCGCCGCCCCCAACGTCACACGCAGCCAGAACGAGGTGTTGCTCATGTCGGAGCCATTCAAGTGCCTGTGAAAGGGACAAACACCTTCAATAGGCAGTCAAACACAATGGTAACCACAAGTAGTTGCTCAATTTTGATAATGCATGGTTGAATCCCAATCAATCGCACTGGTCTGGACAATTACAGAGTGCCAGAATAATTCTGTTGTCTGAACTACGTTCAGGTTCTCACTAACAGGCAGGGCCGCCATAACAAAATGTTATCCTATTATCTGGATGCAAAATGGCCGCTGACAGAGCGCTTTCGTTCCCGCGGAGCTCGGCTAAGCCGCTCCCAAGGCCGTACGTACGGGAACATGGCCGCCCAGGCCAGCTTGCTGTAGATGTTTTTGCTGGAGGAGTCCAGGGAAAGCGCGGAGAAGGGGAGCGGCGGGGGCAGCCGGTGTTTGTAGCAGAACTCGGCCGGGGCCATGCCGTGGAGCTGCTTCACCTCGGGGAGGTCGGCCTTGGAGGCCACCAGCACGCAGGGGACGTTGCTCTCCATGTAGTGTTGCTACGGCGGGGGAAACACGGCGACGAGAGGGGGAAACAGACTACTGTGAGAGAACATACAGGCTTTAAAAGCGGGTTTTGTCACCAAATGTTGAAATGGAGGTTGAAAAAAGAGAGAAAGCCTCTATGTTGCTAACCTTGTAGATACTGGCACAGTGGTCAAAGGATTGCGGGTCACTGCCGTCGTACATGAGGCACGCCACGTCACAGGCGGCGTCGGAAGCCTTCAGGAACTCCGTCTCTACGTCCACCTCGTAAAGCTGTCCCCGGGAGAAGAGAAGAGGAGGCAGGGGGGAGGTCAGATAGTCGGGGGTGAAAGGTCAGAGGTGAGGTCTGAGGGCGGGGTGGGGCTGTTACTCACAATGAGATACTTCTCCTGATTGCTGACTTGCAGGGTGTTGATGGTGTAGAGGGAAAAGGCACCGTTGGAACGACCCTCTCTCTGAAAGACAGGCCGACAAAACAGAGAGCCTTCACAAAGGTGGACGTCGAACTTCCTCTTTGCTTCGAGATCAAGGGACCGTTTAATTTGAAAACACTATGTGTGATCCTGTCTGTCTTTAGGGTTAGGGTTAGGGTTAGGCTTGAGTCAGTGGATCACAGTAAGATAACGTTGCAGTCACAGACATAGCGGCGCAGAAGAAAGGTGTTGTACCGTTACGTTACGGCCCACAAAGGCCTGCAGGAAGGCCGACTTCCCTGTCCCCCGCGGCCCAATCACTTTACAGAGGAAAACAGAGCGCTGAGTCTGGCCCTTCTCCAGGTCCACCTCCTTTTCCCGTGTCACTGTAGGAACACACACACACACACACACACACACACACACACACACACACACACACACACACACACACACACACACACACACACACAGAGACACAGACACACAGACACACAGACACGAAAAAACAAGGACTTTGAATCATCAGGGGCACTTTCCTTGTCACAAAGCATGCCTACTATACAATACCGGCCAATAGCTTGTTGAAGGGTACGACTGGCGTGGGGCCAGTTACCATCTCCCCTATTTATAACAAGGTCAACTAAACCTGTTCACCTTGCCACCCCTGCCTGAGTGTGTGTGTGTGTGTGTGTGTGTGTGTGACAGAGAGAGAGAGAGCATTAGCGACTGGTGAGACTGTTACGTCACACTGCCTAATCCTGACTTGCATGCGGACATACCCTGCGTCTCCCACTATCACGCACGCACGCACGCACATGCGCACATGCGCACACGCACACACTTCTCACAAAGACCATTTCTGCTAGATCCAGGCTTTGGCTTCTACCAAGCTTTTTGTGAGGCAGATGGCAGTCTCTAGTCTACCCTGAAATGAAACACATTTATTGTCCTATTCCTTGCTGTTCAAAGCTGACCACTTATTCCTATTTGGGCTCCATGCGATTGTTTCAAATGAAACAGCCAAACTCAAAAGCTAACTCGAAATTCAACCTTATGACTATGTTTGGTCATCAACATGGTCTCATCTTACTGATATACTTCACTTTCTACAGTTGCAAAAACGAAAATCTGTCTAGCAAAACATAAATGCAAAACGCTATGCTTAAGTATAGATGGCTTTCATTAAATACAGACGATATTTATGGCCCTGTACTTAAGCTACGGTAAGGGGAAGCGATATCTGTATTTCTATGGGGCCTACAATGGCCCAGATTATGCTGGTAATCCTGCTGCATGAGCAGAAAGACAGGAGTGGTTTACTAGGGGCCTGGGATTATAGGTTCCAGGTAACACACATGATGAACGTAGAAAGGCTACTTCTACAGATCTAAAAATAGCCCTCTGTTGACGGGCAAATACAAGGACAGTGTCATGTGGTATTGTTTATATTAACACACAAGCATGTGAGCATGCAAAAGTCCAAGCAAATACTTTTTCCTTTTGTCACACATACACACGTGCGTGGACGCACGCACGCACGCACGCAGACAGACAGACAGACAGACAGACAGACAGACAGACAGACAGACAGACAGACAGACAGACAGACAGACAGACAGACAGACAGACAGACAGACAGACAGACAGACAGACAGACAGACAGACAGACAGACAGACAGACAGACAGACAGACAGACAGACAGACACACACACACACACACCTGTGATGGCTGCGGTCTGTGAGTCCTGCTCAGTGAGGATCGGGTAGCCTAAGTATCCTAGGTACTCCAGGCAGCGGTGGATGTCGAGGTACGCTGAAAGCCTGCACACGGAAGCACGAGACAAAAAGTGAGCATTGAGCAGTGCCCACCACGACGCAGCCTACCGTGGAACACAGTGAGCGTGAGAGATGAGCTTTGCACACTTCTCACTGTCTATGCTCATTAGAAAACATGACGCAGAGCGTGTGTAAATTCAACCCCTCTGAAGGGTCAGCCTGCTTGTGCTGGTCTGTGAGGTTGGGAGTTGGGATCTGTGTTTACACCTCATCTACTGTGTGTGAAACTCAAATGGAAACAAAGAAAGTAAGCGCATACAAACACAGAACAAGACATGCGCGCTTTGGACGCAACGGAAGAAGTACTGACATCCACTGGCACAAGTAGCCGTGGTTGGAGATGTAGCCTTCCTCTGTGGTTGGGACAGCGGAGTAGACCTCCGGGCCCCAGGGCATGTAAGGAAACACGCAAAACAGATTCCTGAGCTCTGGGGGGGACAGAGCCATGTCCTTATCCTGCAAGGGAAAGAGCGCGAAACAGGACGGTGAATCGATGTCCAAAACACACATTCCCCATCTAAACATATTGCACCTCCGTCCATACCGCGGAAAGATGTATGAACAAACAAAACAAAAGGTTTATGAAACAACAACGTGAGGTATCTTAGACGACCTATTTTTAACAGTTAATTCATTCTAGTCAAAGAGGACCCCCTAACACATTGTTGACCTTAGCCACTTGGTGTTTTTACTGCCTTTTGGTCCTTCTGATTGGCGGCCATAGGGCCCGGCACTCACCTCGTCATACTTGTCAAACAGTCTCTGGAGAAACTGGTGTCCTAGATGATTGAGCTCGGTGGTGCAGCCCACGGCAACCCGTAGCCTGGCAACAACAACAACAAACAGCTCTATTTATTACCTGGGCGTAGCCAAACTGGAGATTAGTATTATTCGTAAACAAGTGTTGATGTTGACGTTAAAAACCATGACTTTTAAGTGACATAATAGACCCCACATATAAAAAAAATGAACATGTGAGAGATTTTGACTGACAGATATATATATATAAGGTGATCGTTACAGACAGTACTGTGGGTAAAGGTCATTGATACAGGCAGTACTGTGGGTAAAGGTCATTGATACAGACAGTACTGTGGGTAAAGGTGATCGTTACAGACAGTACTGTGGGTAAAGGTCATTGATACAGACAGTACTGTGGGTAAAGGTCATTGATACAGACAGTACTGTGGGTAAACAACATTGATACAGACAGTACTGTGGGTAAAGGTCATTGATACAGACAGTACTGTGGGTAAAGGTCATTGATACAGACAGTACTGTGGGTAAAGGTCATTGATACAGACAGTACTGTGGGTAAAGGTGATCGTTACAGACAGTACTGTGGGTAAAGGTGATCGTTACAGACAGTACTGTGGGTAAAGGTCATTGATAGACAGTACTGTGGGTAAAGGTCATTGATACAGACAGTACTGTGGGTAAAGGTCATTGATACAGACAGTACTGTGGGTAAACAACATTGATACAGACAGTACTGTGGGTAAACGTCATTGATACAGACAGTACTGTGGGTAAAGGTCATTGATACAGACAGTACTGTGGGTAAAGGTAATTGATACAGACAGTACTGTGGGTAAACGTCATTGATACAGACAGGTAACGTACTGTGGATAGAGGTAATCGTCTGTCAGCTCTAGTGTGTCGTCGTAGCCAAACTTCCTTAGGATGGTCCATGTGGTCTCATGACGGCCCCTCTGGATGAACAGGGTATTCAGAAACAGGAACCCTGCCGGGGGAAGAGACAGTGGGAAGAAGCCCGTGTGACCAAAGCCTGGTTTCTACAGCAGGCCCGGGCAGGGATAATTATAATCCACTAATCTCGTTGCTTTCAGGTATGACTTATTGATGAGTGGGCGGTTTCCACTGAAGCACTATGCTACTTAATGGGTTTTTGGGTGTGTGCATGTTTGGCTGGCACCGGTTAACCACGCCTCTGTCTGCAGTAAAAGTTAGGCCATTACAAATTGAAGCTCGAAACAGAGGTTTACACTAGGACCAACGTAAAGCACGATAACATTACTCAATGACTTTCTAGAGGATTTTACATCTTTAAATGGAGCCATGCACGTTTGTCCAGACGTGTTTGATAGAAGGCAGAGTGAAAGGGTGGCTGTCGGGAGGGATTCGAGTCGACCTCCCGTAAGGGGACTCTGCATGCCTTAAGCCGAGAGATCTTACTGGAGGTTCAGCCAGCAGCTCACCGTTCAGGGTCAGGCCATTGTCCTGCACACCGTCGCTGGTGTTCTTCCATACCACTGTCTTCACGTCCTCCAGGGCTTGAGGAGCAAGAGGGTTCCCAAAACAGGATTTCTGGAGTAAACAAACAAAAAAACATACCGCCTTTTGAAGAGAACATCTGGTGTATTGAGCGTCGGTGGAGATGAGTGGGTGTGTGCGGACGGCTTCCTACCTGAAAGCAGTTCAGCTCAGCGTCGCTGAGGATGCGATCGTTGTCTTGATCCGAGATGGAGAAGATTCGGCTAAGAGCTCGGACACACAGGGGCTTCAGCTGAAAGAAGCCCCCCCAGATAAAAGACAGATACCATTACAATATGCTCTAACTACCGACCCTGTTTCCATATGGCATGACCAACACTGTCTCCAAAATGTCCTCCCACTCATCTCCACAATGGCTGACCTGTTTGTCCTCTGGGTCATACAGAGGGGCAGTGGGGTGGAGCACAGCCTTCTGGGCGTAGTAAAACAGCTCTGAGATGTTCTTCAGGTTCTTGGCAGAACACTTGGGAGGGGAAAGGTAAGAGATGTCTGATCACAACAATCTAAAAAGGGAAGCTGTTCATAGGGCAGTTCACTGCTGTTGTTCTGAGTGTGTTACTTTGAACCAGACTTCTGTACTTGGGTATAAGTGGCCAAGCAAATAAAGCAGCAAAAACCAAATGTGCTTTAGATGTGTTTTTGTAACTGCTGGAGAGCCCCCTCACCTCAACACATGTCTCAATCTCAGAGAACTGGTTCATGATAGGCAGGATGGTCTCCATCGAGCTTCCAGACCGCAGATCAGACTTGTTCCCCACAAGGATGATGGGAACCCTGGAGGAGGACATTGAGGAAACAGGAGTTTATACTACAACATGTCCCTAGTTTAAAGCCCAAACAGCAACAGGAGAGTCACAGAAAAACACTGTATAATGGGACCAAGGCATACCCAACAACACCAACCCCACCCACTTAACACACACAGAAAAAAAACGAAAAGGTAATGGTAGTAGTAGACACTTACTTGTTCCCCTTCTCTGCTTCACCATTTACCATTGGTATCCATTTTGTCCGAATCTAAAAGAGCAGCATTACACGTGGGAATGTTTGGCATCTTTTCTATACATTTAAAGCGGTTTCCATTATGTATGTGACACAGGAAGTTGTAATGTACAGGGGTCCTACCATTTCTATTGTCTCCTCTTTGGTGACATCATAAACCACACACACCACATTGGCCTGGAACAATTGAAGAGATAAAAGTTGTAAAGACAAAGGGTACACAACAGAGTTTATTAAAATATTAAAAATAAATCTTATTTAGGACCACCTAAATGAGCAAATCTCACATCCTGTAAAGTTTCGAAAAAATGACCCTGTAGTGCTGTCGACTGAGATCATATGCTTTTTTGTTTTGTTTTGGCGTCTTTTGAAAGCAGGTGTTATTAAACTAAGGTAATGTGGAGCTGGAGTTTTTTTTTGTACCTTGATAATCTCTTCTTTCAGGACTTCATCAGTCTGCTCGGTTTCTGTTGGGCCAAGAGCAGCACACACTGAATTCAGGTTAACTGCACACAACCCATTAACCGTGATATGTGTTGGAGATGAGAGGGCTGGTGCTTCCTGTCCTTAGCATATTACTCTACCTGAGTAGTCCACTATGTGTGTGGGGACTTTCTCTGGGGTGACATCCGCAGGGATGGTGATCTCCTCAGCTCTAAGGGGAACCTAAAGGTGTGAGGCCATTATATAAAAATATGAATTAAAAGGAGCTCTATTAAAACTTTGAGGTAAATATGCTAGAACAAACATGCTGGTTATGGTTTCAGTGCAATGGATTAAACACTGAACAGCCTTAGTGGAGATGCCTGACTGCCTGCAATTGCATAACCTTTAGAGTAAAGGAGATAGTATAACGTGCTATGATTACAAATGGATGAAAGCCTGCGTCAGCATTATCCAATTTTACTGCTGCCGAGCACCATGTTCTATGTATCACCTTGCCTTGCATTGTAGTAAATGATTTAAAAAATACAGTATCCAAAAAGCAAGAGAAAATTCTTTGAACTCTTCTTACTGTTTTATTATATATTAGCTAGCATCTACGATACATACAAAATGCAATATATAAATCCACAAAAAGTACTTACATCTCTTCCTAACCCTATGCCTATTAGCTGATCTTAGTCTAATTCCATGAAACAATATCAAATACTTATCTAGCAACATTGCATATGAATATTAGAGAATGTGGTTTGAAAAATAAAGCACATGAGGTTTAGGTCAGGAAAACACTGGAAATGTAGTAAACCGTACTCTACTGTACACCACAAGGAGAAACAATTCGAAGAGGAAACTGGATACGTCATGAGTTATAGAGAAACTAACTTTTTCTGGAAATTCCTCCCCAACCAAGGACATAATAAGGGATGTCTTTCCCACTTTGGCTGTAAAAAAGGAAAAATAATCATAGATGATAGAAAGACTTGGGCAAAATAAATATATTATTATAGTTGCTAATGTAAAGGTAAAAAAAACAAAACACTAAACCAACTAATTCTGACAAGTGGGAATGAGCCTTGAAATATACAGTGTTACTAAAAGCAATATATTACACTTCTGCCACCTTCAAGTTATAGGGCATACCATTAACGCAGAACAAGTTAGAATAAAAATGCATGGCATGTACATGATTGCAGGTCAGATAAACTGGCCTTAATGCCAGTTATTTGATCATTCTCGCTAAGTAGCTGCAGTACGCACTGATAAGCTTTAGATTTCCCTACGACAACAATGCTGTAGTGTAGTGTTCAAGTGCTGCATTTGCAACCTTTTGCAATGCTAGGTAGACGCTGCTGCAACAATTTTCCAGTACCACCAGGGCAGTTCCATGAAACCAACGCCCCGCAATACTACATAAGAAACTGTAGTATGGTAGCTTATAGTGTGTGCAGTACTGCACACACGGAAATGAATATGTAGCCAGCTGTATATGTTGAAAGGCTACTTTTTTATTGCAAGATAGCCGGCTATAATTAACCTTTTGGCACAAAGTTATAGGTTGAGTAAAGATTACTTAAACTTTGCACAGTGTCTTTTAAATTTAGCTACACAGATATTTCTGCCCCTATATATCCCCAGCTAGTGCTTAAATTACCTAATTTGTATCAGTTCTGCTAATGCGTTACCCATCCATGGCGAATGTTACCATGATATGAAATTACACTTCTGGAAGCAAGAAACAAAGCCGTGTGTGTGTGGTCCTGTGCTTTACCTATTGTCTTTGATTAGGATGCAAACAGTAATTATATTATATTAGATATTCTCTGTACATTTTGTTGTCATTTCGAAATTTGTTGTCAGTGACTTAGTTGGTGGCACGTAACTAAACAGACAAGCTCAGCTAAAGTGTGTGTGAGAAAAAGGGAGACAATAGGACTATCAATCTGTTTTGTGACATTAGCATTGAAAGCACATAATATTTGGCTGTCCAAGAGTCGAAAGCCTAAGTGATTAAAGTTGGCAAAATAGAATCTCATATTGCATTTCTTTTTTATTATTCAATACACAATATTGATATGCATATATCATCCCCATATTTAGTCTATTTCACTGTAAATAAGCAGCCACGTGTCATTTACATTTAAATATTCATTTGTGTTAGTGATAATGACAAATCGACTTTGTTAGCAGTGGTATCGTGATACTTTTGCTGATATTGTACTGTAGAGAATATTTTGACATCGTGACAACCTACTAGGTAGCGTTAAATGCTCAAATTCAACTGCATTGGGGAACCCAACGACAAATTAACAGTCACTGTGTCAGTAGAGCTAGAGGACACAGTTCCGTTGTTAACCAATGTAGCTTGCTTGCCCCGTGAATGTTTACATTAAATGTCAACATCTGGACAGCGTTCAACACCATCATCGGCAGCAAACTAACGTTATCATAATCAGCATGTTGTAAGAAGTGGCAATTTATTTCAACACTAATATTTGAAACCGCAACTTAACGTTAACTAGAAAAATGGCTAACGTTACAACTCATCATGTCTATAAACCAACGTTAGCGAAAAGGCAGCTAATGATAGCAGGCAAAGAAAGTTACTATGCACTGCTGCCTGGCTATCTAACTACAGCCAGGCATATGTCCCAATATTAACTTAGAAGGAAGATTGTAGTATTATAATCAAGATAATGACTATAAGTGTAGCAAGCTAAGACTAGCACAGCTAGCTAATTAACTGAACGTCCTCTTCGTTGTCTAGAATTAACTATGATCTACATCGTCAAGCAAAATACTACGTTAAGATTGCTTTAGCTAACGTTAGTTAGCTAGGTTACTTACGTTCTCCCAACAGCAGTATCCTGACGTCTCGTTTCATATTTTGTCGTCTTTCCTTTAAGGCAAATGTATATTTTACGTAAACGTTTATATTTTCATTAGAATTATTTATATTTATCTAGTTAGCTAGCTAGTTACTGAAAATGTATAACTTCTGTTTTGACCCAATCCACACTGTCAATGTTAGCTAGTAGCTAGCTAGCTTGCCAGCAAGGAGAAATCAACCATGTAGTTCCGGTTCAGACAGAATAGCGTAAACATCGCCCTCTGTTGCAACCAGGCGGGAGTGCACTTTGCCCGATAGATGTTCAGTGCAATAATACTAATCAAGAGTAATAATTGTTGAATTGCATTAGATGCCCAATCGAATGCACAATCTGGGTTATGCACATATATTTCTCTTTCTCTATCGTTATACACGTAATTTACTGGCATTTAATCATAAAATGTTACCTATCATTAAAGGGATAGCTCAATTTATTTGGAAATAAGATATGTTCGAACTTACCCCTAGCAAGATGATATGATCGATATTAATGTTATGATTGTACTTTCAATAATGAGTTATCCAGGTAAGTGGGTAGGTGACTTTAGCCTAGCCTAGCACAATAACTTTAAGCCGATAGCACTCGCTAGCTTACTCAGATACTCAGGGGTAAGTAGGAACATATCGTATTTCCCATGAAGTTGGGAAATATATCACGGAAGCACCGTCCGTGAAAATATTCCATACAGTATGTCTACCATAAAAACTCATAAGTATTGATCTGTAACTTATACGTTTAGCCAGTAGGGGTCAGCGTTGTTCTCTACAGCAGAAGCTTTGGTGAAAGGCAAAATATGTAGAATAAAATGGAAATGGACTGCAAAATAGATGGCAAGTAAAGCATGGTTTCCTGTCCTCGTGTTTAAATTGTTTTATTTGAATAGTTAAATTAAACAAATGCTGTAGGAGAGAAATAGCAATGCAGTACTGGTGATGATGTATTAGGCTAAGTTTATTTTATGCAATTGCATCCTTAGCTTACCTTCAAGAACAGAACATTGTAACATAGGCCTAGTGGTAACTTTGGCACAAAGTTGCTACTATGTTGCAGTTACGTAGTTCTGCAACCTTCTATGCCTAATATTGTTAAGTTATGGCAACCTTTCCATAATCTTGCCTCAACGTAACTATATCAAGTTACCAATACTTATCTCTGCATTATTAAAGCAACATTGTAACTACAGTTGCCTGCTGTATTCTCTTGTTTTTTTTATCTTTTTTTTTTTTTCAGAGGCATTTTATGCTTTATTTGACAGGACCGGGGGCAGACAGGGAAGTTGGGAGGGAGAGAGCGGAGGACATGCAGCGAAGGACCCAGGCCGGATTCGAACCCTGGTCGCTGCGTCAAGGACTATCGCTTTAGCGTGTGCCCCTGCTGAATTCTCTGCTGCTCATTGTCAATAGGTGTGAGATTAACACCTACAACACGTATCTCAAGACAAGCCATTATGCCTATTAGTGTACACTCCAGTGAGACATTACTATTTATTTGAGGGGGTACACATTTTCCCATTAAACGGCGTTTTGTTACACGTGGTTGAGTGGTCTCTATTAAACACAGTAGGGTCCACCAAAGTAAAAAAAAAAGTAAAGCTATACTAAAATCTGAAACTAAAATATTTAGAAGAGCTATGCTCTTCTCTGTACATCATTACCGATATTATTCTCATGCAATGAGATAATTCAATGTATACATTCATTGGCCATCATTCAGCTTATATTTAGTTCAGTTGAGGGCCTCTGCATATATTAGCTTGCACAAGAATAATCATACACATAGGCAATAGCAAGTTATGGTAATTCTGATTCTGACAAGAGAACAAAATAAACTGTCTTCATTGGTTACCATTTTCCCTCGTCAATGCAGGTCCTTTTGTTTCATGGGGGTTGGGCATTAGTCAGACACTGCATTTGAATCCTGTCCTTAGCAACCCTGGACCAGTTAGCACAGAGACAAGACTAGACAAACTGAACAGACCATAATAGGTTTCATAATAGCCAGTGTAACCATTCGGGAGAAAAAATGATTGTAATTTACTGGCCAAGAAAAAAAATATGGAAAAATCTGAAATCACAACAATACAACGAGCAGAAGAAAAGTTTTTTTTATTTACAGTATAACAATCAAGTGGACTTCTGTTTCACTGAATCACACAGCTGGAGCTACCCTCTAGATTCTCAAACCGTGCCACAAAAAAAAAAAGAAAAAAAACAATTGTTTACATTTTTGACATAAGATGAAGGGATATTAAAGAGTCTTAGACCAAGAGAATGGATAAGGCAGGAGATTATAGCTACAAATATGTTGACATGTTACTTTGTTCTAAACAACTACCTCAAACAATGACTGCTGCATACAGGAATGCGACATTGGCAAAAAGAAACTGTACATTGTAGAATATTTTGTATTCGATTTTCATTTAAAAACCAAATGAATATAAAAACACATACAAGAACCTTCAAATAGATGTACAAGTCAAACTTCCAGTGCATAATTTAAAGCAAATAAAAAAAAAATTGCCAAACAAACTAACTTACACTTACATAAAATGTAAATATAAAAACAAAATGATGCATATTAAATATAAACCGAAATACAAACTGATGAATAAAACATCTTACAACAGGTACAAATACACATTTTCCAAACCTCCATAAAAACTAACAGACAAGCTTATTATTAGAATCTAAAAAGTGTTCCCATCCAAGCTCACTCAACCTTTGACCCAGGCCCAGTTGACAGGGACATCCAGTGTGCTGCACTAATCCCAGATTTTCTCCACCCCCATGAACATCATTCCAGTTTCAAAGAGATTACACCCTCACTTGTCAGCAAAGTGAGTTCCCGTTCACAGGCACCAAAGGCCTTATGCCTGTCCTAATGTTTACAGGCCTTGGACCTCCCACAGCAAGATCTCATTGTAGGAGACGGTGAACAAGAGCTTCCCCGTGGGGGAGAAGCGACATGTTTGCAGGGAGTCACTGTGGTGGAGAAAGTCCTGGAACCTGCCGCTGGTCGACTTGATCAGCTTCATGACCCGTTCTGAAAGAGACCAGACACACAGCAACAGACTGATGACACAGTGCTCCTCACATGTACCACTCCATTACGAATGGGTCAAAAATAACCTCAAAGAAACACATTCAGTGAGGATTAGCTTTAGTGCAATAAACCCATGCTATGTCTGCCTCCACTAAATCACATCAATCATTCCATTGCTGTGATGATCTGCATATACAAACGTACCTTTGGATCCGAGGGCTAGGAGATTGCCCTTTGAGGAGATGCTCAAGCACGTGGCCCAGTGAGACAAGGAGATCTTCTTTATCACCTGAGAGGGAAGAAACTGTTAAGCAACACATTCCTGAATGCAAACCTACGGTGTACATGACATTTTAAGGTTGGACATACAAGCAGAGCAGAGGAAGAATTGGCTTTGGCGGAACACCTGTTTTTTAGCTAGACTGTAGAAGGACAGCTCTTTGTCTACTCCGTAGCCTGTGTACACCACTAGGCGTGGGTCAGTGGGACTGAAAGCAGCCAGGCTGGGAGGCAGACTGCCGGAATCCTAACATGGAGAAAACAGGGGTGTGTGGGGGGGGGGGGGGGATTACAGCACAGCCTTAGGCCAAAGCTAACATGAAACAGTGAATATGACACATAAAACCTTAATATAAAGTATATTTTTTAAAGAGAGTTTGTTGGGCTGAAAGTTTCAAAGGATGTTACCCCTGATTGGCCAGGAGCGGGGAACGTCAGCCAATCCAAGAGCTCACACTTGTCCTTCATCCAATCAGCTACCCAAACACTGACACGTCGGTCTGCACTGGCAGCTAAACACATCTCGTTTCCTTCAAGTCCAAGCTCTTTGTACTAAGGAATTGCATCAAACAGTCATTTAAGGTTATAATCTTGTGGTGGAAGATTCCCAGCCGAGATCCTTTTTTTCTTTTAAAAATGTAGCCTACGCAATAAAGAAAAAATATATTTTCTTGAACTGTTTGACAAAAATGTTAGAGGCTACACAAGAATACTGAAATTGTTTTGAGTGTGAGGTAGTTGGTAGGTTTCTGACCTGCTTCTTCACACACTGGATGGTGGTGATGGGCGCCCCCTTGTGGTCGTTGATAATCCGGACGGTCACTCCGTTGACTGGACTACTGACCGCTATCAGGCCATCCTGCCCCGCTGAGAGGATCACCAGACCTGGGGGTCAAAGGTCACTCGGGATTAGAATAACTTAGTTTTATTTTACTCTAATTTGGACATTCTTAGTAGTATAGAAGTTCTGGACTGTTCCTAACTTTTTTTAAATAGTTTTTAATATTCATGGGGAGATTTTATGCACTTGCATACAGACAATTTGGACGGCAATTTTGGGTCAATTACGGCTCATAATGAGCAAATCCATTCGAGAACATTTGTGCAAAAGGCACGTTTTTGTGTTTCGTTTTTTGACATATTAACTGAAATGATAAATGAATAGACAAATGAAAAACTAACAAACCTGCAGGCAATTACCATTTAGGGGCAATCACACTGTCCATGCCAATGAAGCATACAATGTTGCCCTGTGAACCACGAATGCAGTGCAAGCCACCGGACATTATGAATTAGTCATTTATAAGACCTGTACATTGATTCATAGACCATAGCATTGATCAGAATTACATTTACTTTAGTAAAACAATGGAGAAGATCGAAGTTGTGAAAAGTCCCTTAAAAGACCATTCATAAAAAAATTGTAGATAGAAAAAAAACCTTTCTAACTAAACCTCTCCCTCTATCTCATTGTTGAATTGCACATTTGCTGGCAAATCTCATAAAACCTACAGACAGTAGTTATTAATCACTCATTATCATCATGGGGACCAGTGGACTGTATAATAAATAGCCTAATATTTGATTGTTTGATTCATTGATATTGGATGTATAAAAAAACTTGTAGAAGCACTAGTTAAGCAGTTCTGCACAGATTCAGTACAGGTAAGTGGGGTTGAACTGTAGGAACAGGTGGTGTTTCCCTCTCACCGCTTGCAGAGTACTGAATGGCAGTGACCTTCACAGAGTGTGGATGCAGCTTGAGCTCCATCTCTGAGGAAGCTAAGGAGAAGGTCCGGACGGTTCCGTCGCTGTAGCCCGCTGCCACACACGATCCCCCTTTGAGGGAGCTGGGGTCCGGGCACCAGCATGCACACCCACAGCTCTGACAACACACAAGAGGGATCGAGAGTTTGTTTCACCATTTGGATTGGTTTTTCATTCAGTTGTCTTCAGAATAAGGAGCTCCTTCTATTTGAATCCTTTTTGTTTGATCAACTCCTGTATCAGTTAGTGTCCTGCATTCTTAAAAGGTGCCCTGCAGGTGTATCAGGGTTTACCTGGTTGAGCACCTGGAACTGCACCACCAGCTCGTTGCTGGGGGCGGACCACACCCTCACACTGCCGTCATCCCCACAAGAGGCAAAGTGACCCTCGTCCGGGCTGAACACCACGTCATTCACCTACGCACAGACAGGATCGCCACACATTTTCACACAGACACAACTGCTACCTACATAATCTAGTACAGTCTTATTGGGGTCTAAAGCAAAGCTTTTTCAATAAGATATAAATACCTCAGTTATTATGATCTATTATCATGTAAAGCCACCCAACTTACTTTTTAATTTAAATATATGTATAAGAATATTATTTAAATCTTACAATCTTTCTTCCAAGGTTACCCGAAACATGGACTTTTAATTAATTGGCAAGAAAAAAAGTTCACCTTATTAACATTCAATAACTTAAGGGTTTATCAAAACTTCAATTGATAAATCAGATCTGACAGATCTAATGATCAGAATTTGTAATTAAATGTTGAATAAGTGTTGAATATAAAGTTAATCTGAAAGTTTCCAAGAGTTCAAGCATTCAGAAACTCCCAAACCGTTTTTACACAGTTTATGCAACAAGATGCGCGAGGATCCTGGCACCTGGAATGTACTCATTTGGGGGTCCTTCAGATATTAAAGGTTGAAGACTTTGGGTCTACAGGACACCCCACACCACAAAATCTTGAATGCTGCCAATGTGTACCTTGGTCTTGTGCCCGCTGATGAGGCGGATGCTGGTACAGTCTGTCCAGTTGATGTACCAGAGGGTGCCAGCCGTGGTGCCAACGATGCCCATGTCCATCACCTCGTCAAAGGCTGCGCTCACCACCGTCCCGTCCAGCATTATCTCCTGCTCCAATAACACCAGGGCTTCCCTGGCACACAGACACAGGCACACATTAGGAGACAACTACACATAATGGGAAAATGGCTTGGGCAAAAGTGGATGATTAAGGGGAAATTACTGGTAATTAGCAATGGCCACTCAACAATACCATGTAAACAGATGACACCGTTTGATTGGCTAGCAGGCACATAATATGCATATTAGAAAACAGCTCACAAAGTCAGTCCAGACACCGTAGACTTGACGGTAAATACGAAGAAAACTTCTAAGGTTACACCAAATCGTTTTGTTTCAAAGGTATTAATATTGTCTAAGAGCTAACACAAGAGAAACACTTAGGAAAGCCCTTTTAACGACACATATTGGAAACATAGCATAACATCTTCCCACATGGCAGCGCTGAACAAACGTGTATATAAAAACATAATGTGTGTGGGAGGGAGGGAGGAGGAGTCGGAGCTGCAGACCTGTTCTCTGTGTTGGAGGCCTCTGTGCCAGGCCTCATGCCCTGTGCCCCTGCCACATCCCACAGACGCAGGCGACGTGTGTTGCTGCCTGTCAACAGGCGGTTCCCTCGACAAAGAAGCGTTCCTATGGCAGACGGGGCATTGGAGGGCACACTGGTAACTTAACACTGATATCCATTGTCAAAGCAAGACAATGGCACGTGCTGTGCCTAGGGGTGGATTCAGGTGAATTCATACATAACCCAATACTTTAACCGGTGGCGCAACCAGTGCAAAATATGCTGCATTCCATTACTTGCCTCTAATAGAGGATTTATATATTTACAGTACCAGTCAAAAGTTAGGAGACACCTTCTCATTCAGTGTTTTTTCTTTATGTATAATACATTTCGACATAGTAGATTCACATGGAAGACATCAAAACTATGAAATAACATATGGAATTATGTAGTAAACCAAATATGATAGTTAAACAGACCAAATTATGTTCTATATTTTAGATTATTCAACCCGCATTGAACACTCTTGGCATTTCCTCAACCAGCATCATGAGGTAGTCACCTGGAACCCATTCCTAATGAACAGGTGTGCCTTGTCAAAAGAGACCGTCAGTCCTGCGTTACTGAGATAGGGCTATTTACTGCATACCAGCACCATTTGACTACTGTATTAATTCATGTTATAGCGCGAACCACTCAACTAAGTCAAGAGGAACGATAGTCCATCAGTGTGTTAAGACATGACGGTCAGTCAATCCGGAAAATTACAAGACTGGTTTTGACTGGTACTGTAACATCAAGTGATGTTGTAAAAACAATCAAACGCTATGATCTGGTCTGTCAGTCTCATGAGGACCGCCTCAGGAAAGGATGACCAAGTGTTACCTCTGCTGCAGAGGATAAGTTCTTTAGAGTTGCCAGCCTCAGAAATCACCAAATACCAGCACTACAGATTACCCCACATAACCGCCTCAAAGAGTTCTAGTAGCAGACACATCTCAACATGAACTGTTCAGAGGAGACTGCATGAATAAGGCCTTCATGGTTGAATTGCTGCCAAAATAAATAAATAAATAAATAAACACTACTGAGGCAAACCATTAACAAGAGAATTGCTTGGGCCAAGAAACACAATCAATGGACATTAGACCAGTGGAAATCTGTACTTTGGTCTGATGAGTGACAGTCCAAATTTGAGATTTTTGGTTTCAACCGCCGTGTTTGTAAGAGACGTTGGCAAGGTGAATGGATGGTATCTGCAAGTGTGGTTCCCACCGGGGAACGCGGAGGCGGGGGTGTGATGGTGTGGGTGGTGCTTTGCTGGTGGCACGGCTGGTGGTTCATAAAAAATTCACAAAAGGCACAATTAACCAGCCTGGCTACCACAGCCTTCTGCAGCGACATGCCAACCCATCTGGCATGCGCTTGGTGGGAGCATCATTTGTTTTTCAGCGCGTCAATGGCCCAAAACACACCTCCAGGCTGTGTAAAGGCTATTTAACCAAGGAGAGGAGAGGGATTGAGTGCTGTGTCAGATGACCCGTCCACAATTACCGGACCTAACCCCCAATTGAGATGGTTTGGGATGAGTTGGACCGCAGAGTGAAGGAAAAGCATCCAAGAAGTGTTCAGCATTTACGGGAACTCCATCAAGACCGTTGGAAAAGCCTTCTGGGTGACTACCTCATAAAGCTGGTAGAGAGGATGCCAAGAGTGTGCACTGCCGTCAAAGGTGGCTACTATGAAGAATCTAAAATATAAAACATATTTTGCTTCCTTTACACTTTTTTTGTTTACTACATGATGTTATTTCATAGTTTTGCTGTCTTTCGTAATAGTCTAAAATCTAGACAAATCAAAACAAATGAATGAGAAAACTTTTGACTGGTCCTGTGTACCCATGCAAGGAGCTGTAAGACGTGCAAGCAAGTAGGAAGTATTTCAGTTGCCGTGGGACTGGAACCCCTTCCCACCTATCTCTCCCTGGTCAGCCTCCCAGGTCATGAACCAGCGCTGGGTGCTGCAGTCCCAGGCACACACGTGGCCGCGGTTGGTGGCGGTAAACAGCAGGCCGTTGGGGTTGTAACAGAGAGCCGTCAGCTCCACCTCGCCCACCTCCTCTGGCGCACACGCTCTCTGGACCTACGAGAAAGAGGAAAGTGCCAAAGTAAACAAACAGAATGTCTAGTACGTCTTCTACAAACCGGTATCTAGGTGACACACAATAGGCCGCCTTCTCCATTTGAAATAAGGCAATAACCTTGTCACACACTATCGAAACACATTTAACGTTGTGGCTTGATTTAAGTTCAGCACCAAAAGACACCAGTAGTCTTAATGCAATGCACCCCTTTAGTTGTGCTGATTGTATCAGCTCACCTTCAGCTCTACATCCACACCCTGGGATTGGATGAGGCAGAAGTAGACTCCTTGGCTCCCCACTGCTGCCAGCTGGCTAGCTGCAGAGGAACTGAAGGCCACGTCGTGGAGGGGGTCTGACACACTCACTCTAGACAGCAGCTGGAAGGTCTTAGTGCTCCACAGTGCTACCTCAGGGTCACTGAAGTCCCCTGCAGCGAGAAAGGGCCACTCTCATATGGGGTACTAACTTGGATTCAGGTCAGATTTTTTTGCAATTGGACCTCAGTCTGAACAGTCCATTCGGAATCCATACGACTTTTACGTCACTCTCGATTCACAATTCTGGGCTGGTTTGGAGTTTGTGAATACATATAGGCTAGCCTACTTTTTTGCGCATGCGGGTCAGTTCAGGACAGTGGCCTGTTCACACTGGAATTGGATATAGGCAACATAAAAAAATGTAATGTGAACAGCCAAACAAAACAGAGCAAAAATCGGAATTGAGCACCAAGGCTTGTAGTGTGACCTTAGCATAAGCCACCTTGAAGTTGCTCTTTTCCACAGTTTGATTGCATGCTGACATAAACTACCCCAGAAAAGATGCTAAGGATGTAGAGGACGCAAAGTCGTAGAGGGACTAGAGATAGAACAAGAGTGAGCGTGTGTGGAGTGTATTAAGGACTTAAAGGCATTCAGTACACATTTACACATATCCATTAAATAACATAACCTGCTTATTGCCATTGAAATTATGGATGAAAAATAATTGTATCTAAAAAGGCAAACAATGTAACTTTTCCCCAAACTGGTAGCTTTGGGCTTATCAAATGTTCACATAATTCTGTTTGTATCCATTTGATACGAGGCAATGTGAAATTCAGAAATATGGTTGTAGGAAGAATAATTCCCCTAGCCCCCATTGACAACCAAGACTCAAATGAAATGACAGCCGGATAATTGGTACTGACCGAGAGAGAGAAAGAAAACATCATCTCTGGAGAAGGCCAGGCTCTGCACGGCGCCACGGTGGTAGGAGATGGTATTTCTGCAGGCGCCATCCAGCACATTCCATATGCAAATGAGGCTCCTGGAGCCGCCACTGCCAGCAGCGGACGAGGCCACCATCTGGGAAGACAGAGACAGGCGGGCAGTGTGAAGTATGCATTTATTCATGTGGAGTGTAAATCACACTGAGGGAGGAAATAGGTTTCTTAGCTGATGATCAGTCTATCGAGATAACCAGTGATAGCCTGGAAAGGCTCACCGACTGCATTTGAAATCGAACGGCTTACGGCCATCCGTGGAGGTACCTGTGCGTCGTGTGTCACTGCCAGGGTGGACACCTCTTCAGTGTGGCCCAGCCAGTGTCTCTGGGAGCCCGTGTGGAGGTTCTCCACCACCACCAGGCAGCCACAGGAATAGGCAAACAAGCCTGCAAACGTACAAAGGCGAGACAGGAGGGGCTGGCCTCTGAATATCAAATGGCAAGGTTTTGAAACGGGGCTCAAATGGGCCGTTGCCTTTATTCAAAAATGATATTGTAATTTGTAATCACGTACGAATCAGTTGCAAATAATGGTGTACATGCATTATGGTTCATACTTTAGTGAGACTTCAATGTTTCAAAAAACACTGGATATGGCGTGATAATATTAATTATGCCAGTATCCAGCAAAAGGACGATAGAAAAGCAATATTTAGAAGGGATATGGGTCGAGAAAATACATGTCATTGGGATTTTCAAGTGATTCTTTGCTCGCTCTTTCTTCTATCGGTGTTCCTATAGTTAGAGTTATGGGTCACCTGTGTCTGGGTTCCACACCATGTTGGCCCGGCCGTTGCCATTGTATCCAATTATGGCCTTCAGACTCAAGCCTTCTTCCCCAGGTTGTGGGGCGACAGCTGTCTGCACGATGAAGATACAGTTAGAATGCTGGGAGTGTTTGGGAGACACCTTTTGGTTCCCTTTTTACACATTAAAAGCATCATCTACTACAATCTGGGGCTGTCTACCTGATCGACAGTGGAGGTTTTAAAGCGTGGTGTAAAATGCTTGTAGCAGTCCGGAAGAGCTGGGGTTTCTCCCTCTTTAGTTATTATAAAAGGCACACAATGAAATTATTATAAGCAATCTGGAAAGACATGTTAAGAGATATTACCTATTAGTAAGACAGAATCTAGTCGTATTTATCATTTCTACCATTATCTAGCCCCTCATCGTGGCTAGCCTTTAACAGGGAGGAGTCTCCACAGTTGGCAATGTCTGTGACTTTGAGGAAGGATCCAGGTGCTGACGGGGGAACAGGCGAGGGGCTTGACAGAGGGCCGGGGAAAGGGCCGGGGAAAGGGCCGGGGAAAGGGCCAGGGAAAGGGCCGGGGAGCGGCTGGTCGGCGTTGTCACACAGCAACAGGGACCCAAGAGCTGTGGTGAAAACAGTAGAAATGAGATATGAGGAGTCAGAAAGGTCTAAGCGTCATATAGCAGTAATATAATAGAGTAGAAATTAGAAGATATTAAAAGTCAGATAAGTCTATGTGCCATATAGCAGTGATATAATAGAGTAGAAATTAGAAGATATTAAAAGTCAGATAAGTCTATGTGCCATATAGCAGTGATATAATAGAGTAGAAATGAGGAGGTTTTAAAAGTCAGATAAGTCTATGTGCCATATAGCAGTGATATAATAGAGTAGAAATGAGGAGATATTCAAAGTTGGATAAGTCTATGCTTCATTTAGCGGTTATATAGAGCGGATATGACAAGGAGCCTGCCGCTAAAATACATGAAACAAACACCATCCACACAAACCTCACCTTCTTGTCCGATATTGTTAATGGCACTTATATCCAGGCAGGGTGGAGGTGAGGAGGGAACAGGTGCTTTCCTACGAGGCATCCCACTGGATTGCAGGATTCCATTCATGTCAGGTTCAGGGTGGCTTTTTAGAGCTGCAAGAAACAAAGTTAGGTTTAGGGATATTTCAAAATACACAGGAGACAGTGTTGTAATATCCATGCCATAATAAGTACTTTAAAAACCAATATTTAGAATAGATTTGGGTTGAAAGCAAGTATGGCATTAGGGTTTTCAAGTGGGAACCTTCCATACCGGATGTTTCGTTAAATTGAGCCCAAAACACCTCCAGAAGGTTTAACGGTGAGCAATGACGTCTTAAAGCCACCATTATGTAATACAGTGGGGCCAAAAAGTATTTAGTCAGCCACTGATTGTGCAAGTTCTCCTACTTAGAAAGATGAGAGAGGTCTGTAATTTTCATCATAGGTACACTTCAACTATGAGAGACAAAAATGAGAAAAAAAATCCAGGAAATCACATTGTAGGATTTTTAAAGAATTTATTTGTAAATTCATCATCATCATCATCATCATCATCATCTTCGTCCGCTTATCCGATCGGGTCGCGGAGGTAGTAGTTCCAGCAGAGAGCCCCATCCTTCCCTTTCCCGGGCCACATCCGCCAGCTCTGACTGGGGGATTCCAAGGCGCTCCCCGACCAGCATGGAGATATAATCCCTCCACCTGGTCCTTGATCTGCCCCGTGGCCTCCGCCCAGCTGGACGTGCCTGGAACTATTTGTAAATTATGGCGGAAAATAAGTATTTGGTCACCCACAAACAAGCAAGATTTCTGGCTCTCACAGACCTGTAACTTCTTCTTTAAGAAGCTCTTCTGTCCTCCACTCGTTACCTGTATTAATGGAACCTGTTTGACCTTGTCATCTGTATAAAAGACACCTGTCCACAGCCTCAAACAGTCAGACTCCAAACTCAACCATGGCCAGGACCAAAGAGCTGTCGAAGGACACCAGGAAGAAAATTGTAGACCTGCACCAGGCTGGGAAGAGTGAATCTGCAATAGGCAAGCAGGTTGATGTGAATAGATCAACTGTGGGAGCAATTGTAAGAAAATGGAAGACATACAAGACCATTGATAATCTCCCTCGATCTGGGCCCCCACGCAAGATCTCATCCCGTGGGGTCAAAATGATCATGAGAACGGTGAGCAAAAATCCCAGAACTACACGGAGGGACCTGATGAATGACCTGCAGAGAGCTGGGACCAAAGTAACAAAGGCTACCATCAGTAACACACTACGCCGAGAGGGACTCAAATCCTGCAGTGCCAGGCGTGTCCCCCTGCTTAAGCCAGTGCATGTCCAGGCCCGTCTGAAGTTTGCCAGAGAGCATATGGATGATCCAGAAGAGGAGTGGGAGAATATTACGTGGTCAGATGAAACCAAAATAGAACTTTTTGGTAAAAACTCAACTCGTCTTGTTTGGAGGAAGAAGAATGCTGAGTTGCATCCCAAGAACACCATACCTACTGTGAAGCATGGGGGTGGAAATATCATGCTTTGGGGCTGTTTTACTGCAAAGGGGACAGGACGACTGATCCGTGTTAAGGGAAGAATGAACGGGGCCATGTATCGTGAGATTTAAAGCCAAAACTTCCTTCCATCAGTGAGAGCATTGAAGATGGAACGTGGCTGGGTCTTCCAGCATGACAATGATCCCAAACACAGCGCTCGGGCAACGAAGGAGTGGCTCCGTAAAAAGCATTTCAAGGTCCTGGAGTGGCCTAGCCAGTCTCCAGACCTCAACCCCATAGAAAATTTGTGGAGGGAGTTGAAAGTCCATGTTGCCCAGCGACAGCCCCAAAACATGACTGCTCTAGAGGAGATCTGCATGGAGGAATGGGACAAAATACCAGCTACAGTGTGTGCAAACCTGGTGAAGACTTACAGGAAACGTTTGACCCCTGTCATTGCCAACAAAGGTTATGTTACAAAGTATTGAGTTGAACTTTTGTTATTGACCAAATACTTATTTTCCACCATCATTTACAAATAAATTCTTTAAAAATCCTACAATGTGATTTCCTGGATTTTTTTTCTCATTTTTGTCTCTCATAGTTGAAGTGCACCTATGATGAAAATTACAGACCTCTCTCATCTTTCTAAGTAGGAGAACTTGCACAATCAGTGGCTGACTAAATACTTTTTGGCCCCACTGTATATCCGCTCTCTGCACAGCCAGATTATCAAAATGAAAGAAAGACTGAATTCGGGAGTATGGGGGGAATGGGTTACAAAAACAGGTTAAGGGTAGGGGTAAAGGTTGAGGTGAGGGCAAAGATTCGGATTTGAGTAGGGGGAGAGGTTAAGGTTAGGAGGGGGAGAAAAAAAAAGTATTTCCCTACTTTATTCCTGGAGGCTTGGAAAATCACACTCGGGAGGAAATCTTACCTTTATATAGGGCTGGGCGATTAATTTTATTATATTTTCAATTACGATTTTGGCTTCTAACGATTATGTAAACAAAATAATCTACAAAAAAGGATTATTGTGCCGTATTCCATTTCGCAATGTTGTTTGAACGCTAACGTAGTCATCGTCAGTTACATCGATACAGTGTTCTACCAGATAGCAAGTCAAGCCGGCTACTTAATTAAATAATCTTTTGTCTTTTGATTAACAAGTTGCGATTCGCTATGCGTGTACATTTACGACCACTATAGCCTACACTTCAAAACAATGTGTTCCTGATGATAGAGAAACATGCCTATCAACAAACTTTAGCTATCATAACTTAGGTTTACCATGTAACAAAATCTGAACATTTCAGTTTAAATCACTTGATTTAAAAAGAAAAACTTGAAAACGGGTTAGCCGTGCCTATCACAAGCTCAGTCAAGTAGGGGAGCTTGCTTGACTGCCCGTTGCCTAACGAGAGCCAAGTTTCTTTCACTGCAAGGTAATGAGCAAAACCTGGCATGGATTTTCAGCTGGCTACTTTTTCCCAACTGGCTGCCTACTCCATATCCCTGTGGAAAGCCTGTATTATTTTGTTATACTTTTTGTGGTTTCTTGTGTTTGACATATGAAGACAATGTTTTTTTTCTTCAATTGAATTCTATTTAAAGTCAAATCCAGTAAAAAAATATATAATGTAATTCAATTAAAGGCATGATGTTTCTAAATTCCATGATTTTAATCGTGTTAAATAATCGTGATCTCAATATTGACCAAAATAATCGTGATTATGATTTTTGCCATAATCCAGCAACCCTACCTGTATAGCTTTGTCCTGAGACAAAACCACTTTCTTTAGTTTCCTTTGTGATATTCCAATCCAATCATGATTCTTCTCAGGCCAGCTCAGATGCACTGAGGGGGATCCCCTATATTATATATATTATTCAGTCTTTTCATTTCGTCTGATTGAGTGCTGTCAACTGTCAATCTACTGAACGCCATCGGGGGTTCCTACGTGAACCTCAATTCAAAGACTCAAGTGCAGATTAGAGTGGTAGTCAATGGGGGGAACGGCGTTTCCAGCATGGCAGGTGAGCGTCTATACAATTGGCCTCATTCGGGCATCAGACCCGGGGTGCCTCACGGCCAGCAATAGTGACAGCCGTGGAGGTGGAGAAAATTTGCAATTTGCAGCGGCGAGGCATGATTCAAATAGGCAAACTAGCTGCTGTAAAATGCTCTCAGCGTGAAGTGGGGTTGCCACCGCCTCTCACTCCCTCACACAAGGCAGCGAGTACCCAGTAGTAACCTTCCTTACAGTCATTATTTTAATATTAGCAGTCCTCTGAACTTTGCAACGTTACTCGTCAGTTCGCCTTTGTACTTTGACCAGCACATAGCTAGTTACAATACTACTTATCATTCATGATGTCAGGGTATGTGGTCTCTTTCGTTTGTGTTTACCTGATACAGGAGATGAGACGGATGGTGCTAACAGCGGGGAGCTGTAACCAAAGCAGAGAAAGAGATGGCACACATGACAAAGTGTCAACAAAGACATTTCTCAAGCCACATAGTGCACCAATAGTGTCAACAGAGACAATTCTCATGCCACATAATGCACCCATAGTGACAACAGACATTTCTCATGCCACATAGTGCACCAATAGTGTCAACAGAGACATTTCTCATGCCACATAGTGCACCCAGTGTCAACAGAGACATGTCTCATGCCACACAATAGGGAAAAGAGTCCTCTGATTAATTTAACAGTCAACTGCAGAGACAAATCGTTAAGTAGACTAGTCCAAAATGTCTTCCGATAGTTCATTAGCAGGTCCTACCGAGATTAGTCCACTACTTGACTAATAGTAGCATTCTTACATACATAGGGCTGAATATCATTATCCTAATACATACCAAACTTATTAAGAGTCTAGTTTTCATTTTTAGGATCATTAGAAATGCTCAATAATAGAATTTTTGTCTGTTTACATGAAAGAATCAAATCTAAAGAAAAAAAGGAAAACACACAACGACTTACCGTCTATTAGTCGAAACATCACCTGGATGGGCCAGGAAGTTCCAGAGGAAGATGGCGTCTCCTACCGAGACCACGCCCATCTGGTCAGGGGTGAAGCTCACCTGGCGGATGGGCTGGCTGTGACCAATGAACATCTGGTAATGACACGGACAAACATGTTGACGGAGAACTAACACAATAAGACATGATTGCACAGATACAAAGAATCCAGTACCTGGGAGTTGACATCCAGTTGCATGCTGTAGTCCCACACTTTGACTGCGTTTTGTCCTGCAGTCAGCAGGAAGCGGCTGTCCTCACTTACTGCCAAGGAAGAGCACTGGTGTTTGTGTACATTTGAAACCTGTTAGGGAGAATAACAAGTTCACTGGTAAACATGGCGACAAGATAAAAAAAAAAATAAGACATTAAATCAGGGATACAGTTTGTTTGTCATAGTCACGTATAATGTTTTCATAAACAAGCCCGGACTGTCCTCCTAAAATACACTGATCAGCCACAGCATTAACAACACCAGCCAAATATTGTGTAGGTCCCCAACGTGCCGCCCAAACAACTCTGACCCGTCGAGGCCTGGATTCCACCAGACCTCTGATGGTGTCCTGTGGCACCAAGACGTTCGCAGCAGATCCTTTAAGTCCTGTAAGTTGCAAGGTGGAGCCTTCATGGATCGGAACGGACTGCGCCTTTGTAGACCGCGAAGGCAGTACTGAGCGTTGTTAAGTTACATTAAATGATGTCAGTCCAGTCTGGTCTACTGAGGATTTCCTGTTCCGTCACCAGCTGTTCCCACCCTTACCCTTACGTCACGACAGTTGTATCCAATCGCCACCGGCACGCAATTCATTTTAGGATTGGTTGGGCCGCGAAGGATCCAGCAGTTGCATCCTCCAAATTTGGGGAGAGAAGGCCGGATCTCTCAGTCGCATTCGAAGGAGCCTTCAAAATGGGACAGCCCTGGTGCGCCACTGTGACGTATTTGGTCTTCAAATGCAACCTTTGAAGGATGCGGCCCCTGAATTGACACACAGCTTGTGTGTGCAAGGAAGTAGTTACTTTTAAACAAGTATATTACTTACACACAACATAAGCATACTTCCAATCTTCATGGATCTCCGTAATTTGAACTCTTCAAATTCTCTCAAAGATCACATCCAAGAGTAACCTATTTTTCATTCAAAAGTCTCTCTCTCTCTCTCTCTCTCTCTCTCTCTCTCTCTCTCTCTCTCTCTCTCTCTCTCTCTCTCTCTCTCTCTCTCTCTCTCTCTCTCTCTCTCTCTCTCTCTCTCTCTCTCTCTCTCTCTCTCTCTCTCTCTCTCTCTCTCTCTCTCTCTCTCTCTCTCTCTCTCTCTCTCTCTCTCTCTCTCTCTCTCTCTCTCTCTCTCTCTCTCTCTCTCTCTCTCTCTCTCTCTCTCTCTCTCTCTCTCTCTCTCTCTCTCTCTCTCTCTCTCTCTCTCTCTCTCTCTCTCTCTCTCTCTCTCTCTCTCTCTCTCTCTCTCTCTGCAGTAGGCCAGTGTTGAAAAGCAGGCTTGTGTTCCATGAACTTCAAAGACAAGATGTGAACCTGTAGTTTAGATAGCTCTAAGCACTATGGATGACACTACTTAGCATGTCTAAATAAAACTGGCAGTTTGTTATGCTGCACCATGCGGACAACAATAACCATCGCCAGTTAATATTCTTATTTCCATCTCAGCTGCATGAGGTGTTAAAGGTGAACTCTGGTGGCTCTGATTAGAAAAATCAGACATGGGAGCCAAGCTCTAGAGCCATGGTTAATTGCAACCCCCGGTTACAGGTTCCCCTGAGGATAGCAGTGTTGAAATAATATTACATTTGCATAATATGTAATATGAAAATATCTACATTGCAAATCTTCTTCTGAAGCAGGGTTGTCATCTGTTATGTCACTAGTGATTAAAACTACCAATCAAAACTCAGACAAAGGCCCCCTTAAGGTCTAAATATTAGATAAAAGATAAAAGGGATAAAAGGATCTGAAGATCTGTAGGCATGCCGTTTGAACTGTAAAGGGTGCCAGACTTGAGCTGTTTCGACTTCAGGAACTTTCCCCAGGAACTAGGAACCTTTGGAGGAACTCAGTGCGTTTCACCCCCAGAAAGTCCCTGCTTGGGTGGTAGTACTTTTTGAAAGTACAGGAACTTTGGGGGTGGGGCTTGAGGCGCTGAATATTTCTGATTGGTCGAGTGCTCGGATTGTTTTATTTCAGCCGTTTAAAAACCTTCTTTTGCATAATCTTCTCGGGTCTTCAGACTGGTGGAAATGCAGACAACATGGGGCTGAAGGAACCTTTTAGTTCCTTGAAAAGTAGTTCCTGGGACTAAAAGTACCGGGTACTTTAGGTCGAAACGCACCTTTGGAGACTCTTGTTGAATTTGCAACAGGACCACGTGTTTTGAGCCACCTGTTCTATAACCTGTTTGGATGTAGCCATGGTCCTATGATAGGCCTGTGAAGTGCATGTATATTTGCTGAATCAATCCTGGTGAAGCCTTGTTTCCTTATCTGAGAGGGTCCACTGACAAATGTGCGGTGTGTCCTTTGTCAGTGATTGTATTCGGTTTAATGCTGACTAAATTATCACAACCTTTATTACACAAAAAGAACCCTGAAGACTCTTTTCTTCTTCTTGATCCAATTATTGGGGAGAACTTTACAGACATTCGCTAGGTCTCTACTGCACTGCAACTGAAGGTGCTGGTTAGTTTCCAGGGTGCTAAACATTTTCAGGAAAGCATTGACAATTATTGGGAACTATTGGGTACTTCAGGCAGGCCTAAAATCCTTTGAGGCAGAAAGTAGCAAAGAGCAAGGGAAACACTGGTTTAGGAGAAGCCCAAGTTTCACTGAGACTGTAGACAAAAAGATACATTTGGCCAGACTTATTATTTTTAAAGATGAGTGTTTAAAACATTTTTTGCCTACTTCAACTCCTGGACATTCCTCTGTTTTTGTTACTGCATAGCAAGGACGGTCAGTAAAGAAACAGTACTCTAAGTCAGTCATAAAGGTAAAGACAAAAGGTCAATACACTTAATATGCCATACTTTTTATGAGTACTTAAAATCTTGTTCATTCAAATTGGTGACACTTTCAGGGATTTCCTGATTACTTAATAACACAAGAAAAAGATAAAATTGCACCATGTTTGTTGCAACTGTTACCTCTCGCAGCAGCCGTCCTGTCTTGGCACTGAGCCATAGGATCTTGTTAGCTGACGTAGTGACCATGAGGTGTCCAGTGGAAACAGGCGAGAAGCAGACCTTCAGGGCCGAGTCCAGGCGGGGACTCTCCAAGTCCAGGATACTCACGTCCACACGCAACAGCTACATGAACCAACGGCATGGGAAAATATCAGCACCACCATCATCGAAACAGTAGAAAGTTACTGTATCTATGTCAAGCTAATTTACTTTTCTGAGCTTTACAGTTTTATTTTGCCAGTCCAAGAACTCTTTTCCCATTCAACTCATTCCTTTTTGACCTGCAAGAACCTGTCACAAGCCATCTGTGAACCCAGACCTTTTAGACAACATCAAAATCAATCATGATGTCACAAATAAAACTAAAGCTTGTATGAATCCCACAATACAACACTTGGTACATGTGCCAGACAACACCATGAAACAATAAAAAGGGACCTATTATTAAATATAGGACAGCAACAGTTGGTTAACTGTCAGTTCCACAGTACCTCTCCTAGCGAACGGGTGTCTGCGATGGTGACGGTGTACTCGGAGGGCCCCACAAAGGCCAGACAGCGGCTGTCACTGCTCACCGTCAGGGCATCTGGAGAGCGCTCAGTGCCACGAGCCACCACGTTACCTATTCAACAGGAGCTCGGTCATACTGTAGCTCCTTGAATAGAGTCACTCTGTCATCGCAATGCCCCCTCAAACATTCTCATTTTTCTAAAAAGGTCTCGGCTGTTATCACCGTCTCACTGCACACCAACAAAGCGAAAACAGAAGTTAGTCTGGCCCAACTGTTGACTCACTTCATACTGGGCATTGAAATAACTGGAACACTTGTCAGAGAGAAGCCGCTGAAATAGTTTTACCATGCGGGGAGTGGGATGAATGTGTAGGCTCACCCAATACTCGCACCACATGGTGCTCTTCCTGAAAGGAGTTGTAGAGCACCAGAGAGCCCTGGGAGCCGGCGCTGTACATGAACTCTCCGTCCGGTGAGAAAGCCAGGCCCACCACCTCACCTCGATGTTGCCTTTTGACACATGGGGAGCGTACAGACGAACACACACACACACACCAAATCATGAGCTTTTGTAACGAAATGTTGTAATTTGCGCATTTTCAATATTTTGGTGTTGACTAATGCCTGTGTGGTGGTGTTTTTTTGTTATTGATATTTTTGGATTAATAATTCATTAAAAAAGGTTCCAACTCCAAAAATACACACCGAATAGTAGTAAAAGCCTAAACGGAGATGGAACCTCATAACACTAAGCTCACGAAATCTATTTTATTACGGTTAATTTCTGATACAAGACCAATTTGGTTGAAAAAGCACACTATATCCTGTCCGAGCAGGCTTGAATTGATCAGGAGACACCTCTATTCTACAGACTGTCAACAGTCACACAAGGTCAGACACCATTATGTGGTGTCTGAAGAGGTGTCATTGAGCACAATAGCATTGGCAAAGGTCTTTTGGTCATGGCATGAACTAATCCACTACCTGTCAATCAAAGCCTTTGGCTTACATAGCCAGCATATGCCACCATTGGCGCGGCTCTCCTTACTTGTGTTCTGCTAGAAGCTTTGCACTGCTGATGTCAAAGACCCTGACAATGCCAGAAGTGGATCCACAGGAGAAGACCTGCAGACTGGGGTGGAACGCTACTGAGCAGGGGGTATCTTCGGACACAAAGTCGAACAGCTATGAAGAGTAACAAAAAAGGGGGTTAAAAAAAAAGAAATACATATGGCCAGTTTTCATTTCCTCTTTTAAAATTAAATCCATTTTTATTAAATATTAAATTAAATATAAACCTTTAAATCAAATTATGGAGGGAAACAATGTAAATTGTATTCTAAAATTCATTATGGAAAGAAATGCTCAGAAGGAGAATAATTCCGCATTTAACCTGGAAAGATGTTCAGACTGATAGCAAACAAAGAACATCATTACAGTTCCATCACTGCACAGAGCAAATTAAAGAGGGAGCTATCAGAAGTTGTGATAAAAAATGTACCTTGTGCTTGTGTGGTATAAGCGGTGGGAAATTAGAAATGAAGGTGCTCCTTGACAATTATTCAATGGAGTACTATTTGAATTAATGTATTATTTTAACCTCATCCTATTAGTGTTAAAGCTGTTAGCTGTTGTTTTTATTTGTTCTGTTTCCAGTGACATCTCTCATATTTTTCTTCTACATAAGTCGATTGTAACAGCTCAGAAACGAAAAAAAAAATTATAATAAAGTACACTATTAAAACAACCATTAAACCTTAAATAGCGTTCAGTAGGAATGGTAAAAAGGTTTGAACTTTTAAGGACGCTGTTTGCTCCCTTTCTGAGGGCGTAGCTTTCGGACCTGTTGCATGGAGTCCATGTCCCAGACGCGAACCGTTCCGTCACGGGAGGCCGAGGTGAGCCGCCGGCGGATGCCGTCCACGCTGAAGCCTAGCACGGCGTCTGTGTGCGACCTCATCAAGGTGCTGTAGCCGCGGCTGCTCACATCCAGGTAACCAAGGTTACCGGTGGAGGTGGCGGCCAGGATGTTGAGCCCATCGTCTGACACCGACACTAGACTCACTGGGCCCTCGTGTTCTGGGCAGACACACTCGTGTGAGCAACTATTAACCCCAGCATAATAGTTTGTGTGTGTGCTGGTAGCAATTTATGCATTATGAGGACACCTGAATATAAGTTTTTATAAATGTGCCTTTTGATAACCCAAAGAGAATAAGAGACCAAAAGATTATACAGAATGTCATACAAACACAACATTTACTTAAAAAAAGGCCAAAAGGATAACATTAGTTTACTCCTTTGAACAGGAGATTTGCGGCGAACAGTTATTTAAATCGAGTACACAGTTCCCTAGCCGTTGCAAGCGGTGGCTCAGACACATGAACATGACTGGAAATAGGACCCTGCCACTACGACCAGCTCTGAACTGAACTGAATTAAGCTCTTAATCCCATGGCTTCTCACCAGCCTCAAGGAACACAGCGGAGAAGTCCAGAGGCCAGAGCCGCAGGAAGCCATCTTCAGAGCCTGTGGCACAGAACGCAGACGACACACTGATGCTGTTGACTGCGATGCCTGGGCCTAAGACACACAAAACACACAAAACACAAGCACAGCATGTATACACTTTAATTACAGCTCTTTGATTGTATTGCTCTACATGTGTTTTATTACACTTCACCCCTCAGAACTGCTAATTCCTTCTCTTTCTTCCTCCCACTTCTTCCTCCAGAACTCCCTCTCACCCGTGCAGAACGTCTGCTTCTCCCTCCGCTCAGAATGGGTATGCTGGGAGGGCAGCAGGCGGCGGACATTTTTGATGGCCACGCTGCTGTAGTCGATTTCCAGGATGTGGCCGCTGCGGCTGCTGGCAAACCTGTAGGACGGCGGCCAGGGGGTCGGCCAAACAACAGCTCGTTAGCCCAGACCCATGGGGAGCCTTAGCACTACTCACTTAGTAGGAGTTTGAGAGCTCTGATTGAAGCACACCTCACACAAGCAATACTTAAAGAACACACGACATGTGCTCGCTCTTGAAAACCAGTTGGGCGAAAGCCCAATTATGGCTAATCCTCCACCTAGTTATATTGCACGTACAGGGCACAGAACAGGAATGGGGCCGATCTCAGGTTTCAATCTCCATTACATTCCAATGTCTCTTCCATCCTAGAATATATGTTGACAGCAATGCTCCAAATTGTTCCCACTTTGAATAACCTTTTGCTGCAGTATGGATACAGATACATGTATGAAATAGAAATTACAAGTCCCTCGAGCTCTAATTAAATGTATCATTTGCTATGATATTTAGCTCCTTTTGAATGTGAAAGGAAGCTCAACTGTATGTCTCTTTATACATTTTTCAATTTTTCCAATACTATACACGTAGTTCAGACATGAAGCTACACCTTTTCTAAATCTTTTTTTCAAGCACACATTTTCGGGCGTATAGAATTACTGCCAGAGGGCCAGAAAGTAATAGCTTTTACATTTCTTTCAATTAAAATAATTCAGGTTTAACTTAAGGTTATGGAGGTATGCCTTCATGAATCCAGCTTGACGATAAGGGTCCACTCACAGTGTGCGGCCCTCAGACTCCCTGTCTGCCGCATGCCCCTCCTGAAACGCCACGTCAGTGAACTCCAGCGAGTGGTACTCCCCCAGGTTCACGGGGCACGAACGCAGAGCGCCGCACCGGAGGCGCCACAAACGCACGTTGTCACGGCCGCACGAGACCATCCTGTGAACGCACACTTCGGACTGTCAGCGTTCCGACACGCGGCCTTAGAGACTGCACTTGTCCGTACGTTAGCAACCCACAGGTGGTTTACCGTGCATCATCGAAGAAGGCAACCTTCATGGTCTGTATGTCCACGTCAGTGTGTGCTTTGGCCAGTACGGTCACCTCTCCACCTTTGTTAACGTGCAGGGTGTTCCACACGACCACCATCTAGAAAGGGGTCGAGTCACGACACCATCAGCTCCTGAACATTTCCTCGGGTTTCATAACTCTGAATGATGATGGGTTACTTCAGGGTATCATTTTCCGTCCGATCAAATTTTTTACACATACATATATATATGGACCGAAATAAATCATTTCAATCAATCAATCAATCACATAACATTCTGTAATATTCCCATGTTATGTACTTATAGGCTTTTGGTGATGTCTGGCGGGCCAGGCTTTGCCCACACAATCAACATGGAAATCAGTGGAGGAGGGCTAACATTGCAGGAGATCTCACCGTTTTGCTGTGGCCGTCTTTGCCCACTCCACAGAGAACACCGCCGTTGTATGAGAAACTGTGAGAGGCGACGGAGATGGAAGAAAAGTGAAATAAGGACGAAGAAGTTATATTCAATAAAGAATCCGTGCATCTTTCAAAAGATCGTCAAGGGACTGACATCACCTCAGTGAGGATAGGGAATGAGCGTGGGTCTTGAACATGACCAGACAGGTCCCTCTGCTGTAGTTCCACACTCTCACAACACTCTGACTGCCTGTCTGGGCTGAGGCCAGCAAAGATGTGTTCCCATTGAATGTTAGAGCAGACACCTGCCAAGAAAAGCAAGAGAAGCTGGGAGTGGGCGTCTTTCTAGAGGAGGGAAACATCTAAACACGATGATAAAATTCTCAGGGCGACCGACCTTGTCAGAGTGGCCGATGAAAAACCTCTGCTGTCCAGACGCTAGTTTCATGGAGACGATAATGGCGTGACACGGATACACCACGGCATCACAGGACTTGGTCCAAAGGGCCTACGAAGAGACGGTAGAGCCTGGGTGGTAGTGACTGGCAGTCTGTTGCCGTGCTGTGTCTGTCTAGTGCTAGGAAACTGATAAGACAAGGTAGCTAACCCCTTACCAATTAACTGTAAAAATCCACTGTGCAAAGAGCAACATACCTGCATCAAATGCTGCTCTACCACTCTAAAGCACCAATTTCCTGTCATAACATTTCAGGCAGTAATGGAATTTCAAAGAAATTTTACAAATTAGGGTATAAATTGCTGTCTGATGACACAGTAAGGGAGTTTTTGCAGGATTTCTCACTTAGAACTCGGCACTAAATCTTCAGAATGTGGCAGTTGTCGTTATATAAATGTAAAAGCTGTTGATCCCACCTGTGCTCAGCCACATGCTCTGCATGTCAAGTTGTTGTATAACCTCTCTGCACGGTAAAATATAATGTACTCCCAACTAGCAATTAGTGAAGCTGAGAGGGTCACTTCACTTACGAATTTCAAAGTGGCTCCGCCAAAGCCGATGATTCGGTTGAGCCTGAGAATGGGGTCTGGGTGCAGCTTCTACAAGTGATCAAAAAAATGAACTCAAACAAACAAAGCCGTATAATACCTTATCTAATTGTCTTCTGATTATGGTCTTACTGTTTGTTGGATCTCTTTGGTTGATGGTAGAGAAAGAGGTCGTGAAATGGCAGTGCACACAATCTGCAGAGACATAGATGGAATTTAAACCTTGTTTTGAGAACCGAAATCTCAGTGGGGTTTCAATCCCAAAAGAATATTTGAAACGTGTACCTTACGGTGCATATAACTTAAGGTGTGCCTATAGATGGCCGTCTTATTTTATGTGACTGCGAGATGGCGCACCTCATGTCACCTAGTTAGTGTATGTGCCTCTGGGTATGACCAGAGGGCAGCATAGTGTGTCTGTGTGGACATCACCTCTTCTAACTCACTGTCCTCGCTGGGGTCGTTCTTGTCGTCTTCCGAGTGCACGTACACGTGCACTCCGCCCTCGTCACCGCACGGCGTTCTTGAAGACGACCGGTGTGATCCGGAGCCACGGGACCTACGGCCTGGGTCCAGGTCCTCACCGTGGCTCGGCGAGTCGTCAAGGAAGGACTTTGCGGTGGGTCCCGCGGTAACCACGCCACGGTCAGGAAGACTAGAGGTGACGAGGGTGCTGCGCTGCTTAGGGAGCTGGAAACATGAGGGCGACACAACCAACTAAAACAAACGAAATACATCTTCACCATGGTATATCAATCTCTATTTATATAGCACTTTATTTATAACGCCCTTTATAAAGCAGAATCATATTATAAACAGGTTAAGAGCATACAGGAGAAAAATGTATTAATCAACCAAAATAAACTAAATATAACAAAAGACTATCATCAATAAATCATGGAACTAAACAGTTGAAAGCTATTTTAAAAGATGAGTTTTCTGTTCTTGTTAAAGTCGGGCATTTGTTTGGTAGTTATTCATTAAATCCAACTTTATATCGGTACAACCACGAGATGCTCAGTTTTAAACAAGCAGCTGCAAAGTGCCTAAAGCTGCTAAAATGTACAGTCCTACTCGTTTAGGGGTTGTGATCTGCTGGATGAGGGAAACGCGGTCCTGCACCGGTTTACTGATGGTCACACTGCCAGACACCTCCCTCCTGGGGCTCTTCTCCACTGGACCACATGCTGCATTCATGGTATTTGGTAAGATCAAATCAGTTTGATATACAACATAATAACCAAAAAGCTAATAATAATAATAATAATAATAATAATAATAATAATAGTAATAATAAAAATACATTTATATAGCGCTTTTCAAAACATGAACAGAAATATTTGAAGGCAACGTATCAAGAAGGTAATGTCTATTTAGAACCACTGTACATACTGGACACCGGGCTTGGGTAGCCTTTCTGGATAGAGTCGAAGGGCATCTTAGCTCCGTCAGATGGAAACCTGTTTAAGCCATTAAGAAGAAAAGTCCACTAGTTACCGGCGGTGTAAAGATCCGTTGCATAACAGATAAAGTTGTCCACTGCAGTATGCTGTATATCTCAGGGGTTTATATAGCTTTCAAACAAATTGATGATCCTATACAATTTGTGTAATGGAATGTGATGCTATTAATTATTTCCAATCACAGGATGTTGGTGCCAACGCTACCTGATGTAGTCGTACAGGTCATGCCAGCTGCTTCCCTTGGGCACATAAAAGCACATCTCCCTGGGCATGGGCCCTGTGCCAGGAGAGGACAAGAACCCGCCCAGCTTTGCTTCACTAAAAGACACCCCTGATTGGAAATTGAAACAGGGTGAGAATATAAAAAGAGAGTTATATAAGTATGTCAGCCATGACATGTACTTTACAGCTGTGTAGCTGTATCGCAGCAACCAAAAAGAGAACACAGCCTTGGAAGAAACAGGGTTTTAAGGACATGAATGGACTTTAACATCAAACATGTTCCATGAAAAGAGCTTTCATAGCTCCGCAGATTAGTCTGTTTAACCCTTCACTGCTGCATACTCTAAAAGGCTTAGGGCACCCACAACCACAGTGAGATCATTTTTATGGTAATGAAAAGTCCAAAACGAATCTATTAATTGCATTTGATTAATTTAAAGAAGAAAAACCTCAATCGAAAAGTAACTCATAAAAGAATGATACAACTGAAAAACATCAAGTAGACCAGTCAGTTGTTTTCTGACCTGGATCAAGCAACAGGTCGCTGGTGATCATGTTCTTGACGGACATATTCGCACAGAGCCTGACACTCTTCAAGTGGCTGTGGCGGCGGTTCAGGTAGACAGAGAGGATGTACTGCAAGTCCATCATCAGACAGGTCCATCTAACCTTGGAGGGGGCTGGTCCCACTAGGTCTGGAGGACAAAGATACAGTACACACACAGTGATTTTGGGGCACGTCTTCCATTCACAATTTAAAAGAATTTGATGTTCTGTGAAACATTCCACCAGCCAACTTCTCTGGACAGATTTCATGAAAACTCAAACAGGCAAGCCAAGTGTGTGAGTATATGTGTTTTACCATTGCCTGTATAAAGGTTTTTACCCTGTCTAGCTGATTTGGCAGTACTCTCATACACAGAGCCCTTTGCTGCACCACACAAGAAAGGAAACTGCAGCCAGGTAGCTGTGGACTTGAACTCCTTGAAGAGGTTGGAGAAGGACACACGGATTACCTGGCCCTCCTACGCAACAGAAATAAAAGACCGAAGTC
>CM030187.1:3846089-4021089 GCA_017639675.1 Aplochiton taeniatus
ACGGAGGACAGCGAGATTGATGTGGACGAAGACGACGAGGAAGGAGAGGACGAGGAAGAGAATGATGACCTAGAGGAGGAAGACAACGATGACAGCCTGGAGGTGCCGGCTCCCAAGCCCAATCGGCCCAGCAGGGGAGCGCTGAGGCCCCAACTATTAGAGGAGAGTGATAATGACTTTTGAGGCTCAAAGAAAACACTTGGTCTGAAAGAGCCTCTCAGAGCAGAGGAATGCCTTGTTCCAAGCCTATTTTAGATGTCTTACAGCTCAGAGAGCAGTGATTACAGTCTGGCCCTCTTACTTTTTCATCAGAGTCCGGTACATTTCATGCATGTTCAAGATTTTCCTTCGGTTTTCGTATATTTGTATGATGCTCTTGACATTTTGAATGAATAAAGAAAAAATGTATTGTTTAAATAATTAATCAGTAGACTTTACATGAAACACTATAAACAAGTCTTGAATCAACGAATAAGTGTGGTTAGGATGGATCGCATTTTATTATATATAAATAATATTTCTGATAAATCTTTGAAATGAAACAATGTACAATAAAAAAACAACCTTAAAACACAAATTAAACAATGTAAAAACAAAATTAAAATTTGAAGGGGGCTGAATGATTAAAGAAGAAACATCATCCAGTCTTAGGCCATCTGGTAAGCCAAAGTACAAGTGTCCCTAACACGAAGGAGCCATACTCATAGATACCATTTAAAACCAGAACACACGTGAAGAGTCTGCTGTCCTTATGTTCAGCCTTCTGAGAAGAGCATTGTGCCAGCTTTAGAACTGCAGCTTGTTTTGGAGGACTTTGATTAAAGAGTTAATCAAATTATGGTAATGAGTCACAGATTATCTGGGATCCTCCGAATCAAATTCAAGCGGTAGAGCTTTAAACTGTTGAGTTTGCAACATCTGTGTGTTCCTAACATTCACTAGCTGTAAAAGGTGTATTGGGAAAATAGTGTCATAAAAGATAAGCCTTCTCCCACATGAGATGTCATTTTTCAGAACAGGACATTGTAAATGAATAAATATCAAAAGCATTGATTCTTCAATGAAATGACTTAAATAAATATACATTTATGCCATGACTCCAAGACAAAAATTAAGGTAAAAGGTATTAATAGGGAAAATAACATGAGAATGTATTTTTGTAGAGAAAGGTCATCTTTTTCCATTACAGTGGGATAGATGGGAACCATTAAGGGATTGATACAGAGGTTGTCAAGTAATTCAGTGAAAGATCAATTGACACTCACTTTGAACAAATGGCTCATAGTTAAGTCCCAGCTGCCAGATTGGTTATAAATAAAAAATAACTCAAGTATATGAGGGGCCATTAGGGAGATTATACATGCACTTTTCCTCTTGCACATATGAAACCAAACTCATTCACATGCTATGCTGAAAACCGCACACACATACAAGGGAAATGCATTTACGTACACATAGAAAAAGTTTTCACACACTCTTTGTGTAAGGAGAAGTAGGATTGTTTCTGAATCAGGTAAGTGAATTAACTCCAAAATGGAAATCGTTATGCTAGCTATCACTCAAAAGCAATGGAATGCACATTTAACGGAAACAATAAAAACTTTAAATAGTTTGTGGGGGTGGGTTATTGAAATATTGGATTTTTGAGATTAATTCATACAGAAATTCAAATATGTACATATTTATAACCCGTTTTGCTGTGAATCATTTACCTTTAATCTAAGTTAGCTATAAGAAGTTAGGGAATTCAGGCCTTGTGCCAGACCATACAAACTGTCAGACATGGCTGAAAGATGCAGCCAGTGCAGCAGGGGTGGGTGACCCCAAGAAGCCAAAGGTCAAAGGTTAGCCTTCTGCATATATTATAGACTCAATGTAACACAACCGGAAAGAAGGTGCCCATTTGAAAACAAAGAACTTTGGGACATTAAGCTACGATCTGTAAGGTGTTCACCTTTCAGATCAGATCTCCACCACACAGTCAGGAGAGTTGGTTCGAATGGCATCAGATATGACCTTTGCTCCTGATTCTCCAATGCCGTTCCCCTGTAAACTGTAGATCCCGGAGCATTAAACCCACACACACACACACACACACACACACACACACACACACACACACACACACACACACACACACACACACACACACTCACACACACACACACACACAAGCCACCCCCTTCTCTCTCACACATACAAACACACACATTTACACTCACACCGAAACCCTCACATGTACTCCCACATGTACTCATGTATACATTGGGCAAAATAAAAAATAGCCGAACACTACTTACTTTATATATGTAAGCTGGTGGTTTCCCTTCAGGGCTGTTGCAATGAATATGGCTCCATCCATGCCCAGCAGGTTCTCTTGTAGACTGGAATACAAGCCGGGATAACAATGTGAACACAAACTCAAAACAACTCTCCCACTGGCCCTAATGTGTGGCATATGGAGAGCTTGTTAACCTTCTCCCATTATCTGATGGCGCCATCAAATCAACCAAAAACACTGAATAATAATTTAGCCTTCTGCTACCACCTGGTCCACAATAACAGCCTCAGCACCTGCTGAGAATCCTTGTGTCATTACAGGAGCCTTCCCCAGAAATGATCTACAATGTCAGTCAGTGGTTGACCCAGGGACATTATCTTCTGGAAGGAAGACGTTTTCAAATTTTCTGTGTCGACACCAACAGATTACATTTGCCACATTCAGGATATAAATATGCCCGGTATAATAATTGTACAAATAGTTCCAAGTAAAGGTTTTTATGTTGTTACGTCCACCATTTCCTGGCAGGTATGGGCTTCAAGTGAACCACAAAACCACGGTAACCTACACATTGCAGGTCGTCCTGTATTAGCACAATGAATGCCTTCTAAAATCCAAAACTTAAGCTATAGCTACACTGTTTTTTGTCTCAAGAATTAATAAAGGGATGCCTTTAGCACATCACCTTTACAGTATATTACAAATGAAAATCTTCTGAATTCTACATTTGTATATTTAGGTCTGTATGTTCAGAGACACTGACATCTTAAACCACTCACTTCAAAGACTTGAGCGTTCTGTTGGTCTTCAGAGCGTTTGCCATGGCCTTCGCCCCCTCCATTCCTATCGAGTTTCCTCGTAAACTGGAAAACATAACAGTCAACAAAGAGGATCATTTTCCAACGTAGCTTTCTAGCCTGTAAAATTACAAAGTAGAGGAGGCAATGAAGAGCCATAGATAATTTCATAGATAAGAAGGGCTGTAGTCTATTCACATTAGGCAAGATGCACACCAAAGCAAGACTTGGTTTAGTTGAGATGGTGCAAAGACCAAGGAAAGAATTAGTGAGGGCAGAGGCAAGACCCAGATCAATCTGTGCTAAATTGAATAGTATAAATCCTAAACCTACACACATGCATCCTGTTTCTTTTACAGTAACCCATGCATGTCATTTTGTTGGTATGTGTATAGAGGATTATACGTGGAAAACTAGAATTAAAATCTAACATTAGATTTTGATGCACATTGCTTAAACTCTTTCTATTGTTTTCATGTTGACCAGATAAAGAATGTTAACGTTACAGGGTTATTATAAGGCTACGTAAAGTATAGTATATTTAGTACAAAGACACATTTGCAGTAGCATATTCTGTGTTGAAGTAAATTGCTTTCAATATCTCATGATGTTTTTCTTCCAGTTATTTTAATTAGATGCACCCTCTTTAAACGGGGTTTCCAAAGCCTTGAAGGAGGAATAGCCACATCCAAAGTCCACACAGAGTTTGCTGACTGAACTTTTCCTTAGTTGACTTCCTTAGCAAGTGTTCTTAAACGCAGTAAACATTTGTCACTTTGTTTCGGACATAACAAAGCTTAGAGGCATTAAAGACAAATTACGTTATTAGCAGTGTTGTACCCATGTGTGTGTGAGGAAGTGAATATTATGAGGTGCCGTTAAGGCCAAAATGATGAGGTGCTGTTTATTACATTCACTACAAACACTCACACTCTCACTACTCAAAGCACATACACTCACAAAATGTCCACTCACATTCACTACTAAATGTGCTTACATTCACAAAACAGTCCCACATTCACTACTGAAATCATTTATACATTGAGCATTTTATTTGTGTGTGAGTGCTTCACTAGTCTATGTAAGAAGGTTCACTAGGTAATGTAAGAGACTTTAATGTGTGTATGAATGCTTTCAATAGTGAATGTGAGACTGTTTGGTGAATGTAAGCACATTTAGTAATGAATGTGAGTGAACATTTTGTGAGTGTATGTGTTTTGAGTAGTGTGTGTGAGAGTGTTTGAAGTGAATGTGAAAGGCAAGTTTGAATTTTGGCCTAATCGGCACCTCATAGTGCTCAATGCTGCGTTTCACACTTTTTTTTTCTGTCTTACACTTAGATGCGGACGCATTGCGAATTAATGTATGATCATTTCTAGAATATTGTGTTTTTTATGATTATGGCACAAACAGACATATAGTAGGGAAAGTAACCGCAAAAAAATAAAAACAAATTCTTAACAGTTACTAAATGCTATACATGTAAAAGTATATGAACAAAATTATTGACATGCGCCAGATGGAGAGACCATAACCAAGTACTCCCATTAAGATTTACATGACTGGATAAACTACAGAAATCCGTTTATTATAATGCGTTCTTTGGAATTATAATTGGAAAGATATGGAGATAACTCCTTCATAACTAATTCCTAAGAGAGTGGGCTAGGGAAAATAAATGTCACTTATATTGAGTCATGACATTAGTATTGAGATCCATGCATCACAATATTTCTTTGGCAATGTTGACTTTCCTATTCAAAGCACCATTGAATTAATTGAATTGAATACTCACTCGATTGTGATCAGGCTTTTGTTGACATTAAACGCACCAGCCATGGCGATGGCTCCACTTTTACCCGCCGATACACCTTGGAGACTGCACCAAGGCACACGCACATTGATGCACTGGCAAACTCGAATAGACACAGACACACCAATATATCCAACAGGGAAAATGCAACAACAGCAACTTCAGATGAACAATACATTTGAGCCACTTGCCATAAGGTACGAAGAGAATCGTTGGTCTTCAGTGCTTCTGCTAGAGCTACAACCCCTTCATCCCCAACAGCATTCTCCTGTAAACTTCACAAAACATAATTAACTACGTGTGCTAAGTATGTTACCATCCATCGCTACTCTGATTTGTGTTCTGCTCATCTCACTCCTCAACACCTTTGCTGTCGTGAATAACTGGTGGGGCTCAGATATACCTGAGGTTTAAGTAAAACCTTCCTTGCATTAGGGAAGGGACAGAACAGGAGAAATGTAGGGTGCGATTTGTGTGCTGTGGTATTGCAGAGTCACAGAGAGGATATGATGGAAAAGCCCAAACAGAAAAGACTGGTATGCTTACTCTAGAAGCTGCAGGGTGGAGTTGGTGAGCAGGGCATGGGCCAAGGCCTTGGTGGCAGGGGACTTGATGAAATTCCACTGGAGACTGTCAAAATAATGACAGACAGGTGACAGGCGCTTTGTCAAACGACATCTCTCTTTTGTCTTGACATAAAGGCGGCGTACGTTTGTTCCGCCTACGAAGCTGACTTACTGTAAGGACGTCAGTGCTCTGTTGACCTTAATCGCTCCGGCGATGGCTTTGACGCCTTCGTCATACAACAGGTTGGCTGTAAGGCTTAGCGACAGAGAGAGACAGAGAGAGTGGGCACAAGAGAAAGAGCAACAGAACAAAGGCACATACAATGCCTGGCCTGCTCGCATTTTAAATCTGCACAGTGATTTTTTCACACAAAGTGCAATCGTCTTTTTCTAGCCCTCCATATGCTGAAGGTCACAAGTCTGTTTCATTTACATTTTCGTCAAATACCAGGCACTATGATTCAATGCGACTTAGAATGAGTTAGAGAGACAGTCCCCTGTAGTGCCTTGCTCAGGGGCACACTGGTGATGATGTTCCCAGGTGGGATTGGAACTCATGACCTTTTGTTCCCTGGGAAGCAGTCCTACTACCCACCAGGCCACTTCTATCCCCTATATTTCTCCCAGCTGGTGGTGTGTGTGAGAGGCCTACTTACTCAAGGTCCTGTAGAGAGCTGTTCTCCCGCAGGGCTCGAGCCATGTCCCGTGCCCCCTCCACCCCAATGGAGTTCTCCCGTAGACTGGCCCAGGCAGGGAAATAAGACGTTCCAAAGTAAGTTACTCCTAAAACCCCACAACTGGTTTGTCCTAATGATGACTCATCGAAAGATATTGTATCACTGCATTTTCATTTGGGGAGCAGCCATTGTGTAAAATGTCCCTCAGAGTCCATACAATATCTTCAGCAATCAAGTCATGGCACACACAGGAGTTTGATTCAGGGGTTGGACTGATTCAAGGGTTAAATAAAGTAGATGGATTTGGATGGAGAAAAATAGCTCCTTTCCTTATCCTTGCTCTGCAATTACCATTCAGTAAAGTGGCAGTACATTTGAGTACCAGTGTGTGCGCGCGTGTGTGTGTGTGTGTGTGTGTGTGTGTGTGTGTGTCTGTGAGTGTGATGTGAAAAAATGTGCCAATTCCTCTTTAGGAACCCGCCTTTTTAGGGTCCGACTGCGAATCGTTTGATCAGCCCAAGTGAATTGATCCCCCCTGACTCGTGCCCAGTTGTCGCGACACAGCTCCAAGCAGCCATGGAGTCCTGAAACATTGCTTGAACCTTCACTCACCAGCACAGGTGAAGATTGATTGATGATTGAACATAGCCTTACTGTAGCCTAGTAGAGAGGTATGCTCACCGGTCAAGGAATTGGTGTTTTAGTCTACAAAACTGTACAGTGTTCAAAGCTGAAAAACAGTTTTGTCTCGAAAATACATGTATGACACTCACTTCAGGCATAGAAGACCTCGGTTCTTCCGCAGTGCCAGTGTCAAAGCTGTCATTCCCCTGTTGCTGATCGAGTTGCTCTGAAGACTGGGGGAAATCAGCAGGGAGGAAAGCAAACTGTCAACGCAGCCAACCATATAATTATATTTCAATAAGACCTCCACAGAATGCCAACATCAGATTTCACCGTCCTAGATCTCAAAAAACATGTTTTTTCGACATCAAAGCAAGCATGCAAACATCAGCTGCGTGTGAAACCTTTTCCAGTGGCGGACCACTTAGTGTGAACATGTGTTTTCCCCAAATATCAGTTGTACGTGAAACATTTAGCAGAGTGAGAGTGTGTTTTCCCATTCCACGGCCGTGGGAGATGTAACCGTGAGCGGGGAGAGAGGGCCACCATGCCGCTGTACTGACTGGAGAGAGAGGAGGCTGTGGTTGACGGTCAGAGCCTGGCCCAAGGCAGCAGCTCCTTTGTCCCCCAGCTGGTTGCTACACAGGCTGTAGACGGTGGGGGGAAACAATGGAGGGTCATTACGTCAACAAAAGGGAAGGGAGAGTCATAAGAGCAGTGGCAAGCCCACGTCTCCAGTCCAGGCTTCTCTTGATTACTAATTGTTTCCTGTGATCTCCCTTTATACGTTTCCCTCTGAGCTCCCTTCAGGAGGCGGTATTGTTTGGTCCTCCAACCTGTTAGTTGGATAACATCACCGTTCCGCCCGTACCCTTTGTTGTCTCTCGTTTTAAATTGACTGTCTTTCGACTTTCGATTGTTGCTGACCCCGAGTTTGCCCGCTGATTGTAGAAAGCAGTAAATAAAGACCTCTGCACTTGCCTCCTGATTACATAGAATTCCTACAAGTAATAAGGTGATTTTCAAGCTGCGACAAAATGCACCAATTTTCAAGACCGTTTTATTGCACCATTGATGCTGGACCATAGTCTAAAAAAACAAGCTTTTTACAGGTTTCCGTTGTTAATATTATTTCTTCAATAATGCACGCTTTGACATAGAAGTTGTGTATGAAAGAAAGTTTCATCAAATTATAGCAACAAACAAGTTACAGCACCTACATTGATTCCAGCTGCCGTATACCTACATTTAAACAAAGACCTACTTCGCATCAAAACCAGTTATACCTACATTTAAACGAATGATCCCTACTTTACACTAAAACCAGTTATACCTACATTAAAATCAGTTGTACCTATATAAAAATCAGTTAAAGCTATATTAAAAATCTGTTATAGCTATATCAAAACCAGTTATAGCTATATTAAAACCAGTTATAGCTATATCAAAACCAGTTATAGCTATATTAAAATCAGTTATACCTATATCAATATCAGTTTTAGCTTTATTAAAACCAGTTATACCTATATTAAAACGAGTTATACCTATATCAAAATAATTTATAGCTATATCAAAACCAGTTATACCTATATCAAAATCAGTTATAGCTATATTAAAACCAGCTGTTTACCCACATTAACTCTGTTAGAGTTTGGTTCGTCTTTAGAGCATCTGCAATCCTTTTGGCCCCGTCTGCTCCTATGGAATTCTTCCGTATACTGACAACACAGGGGCTTCAAAGTAAGACACAAAACTCCCAACAAAACACACATCAACACATAAATAATAATATAGGATGGATGTTAGTGGAACAGGCTAAAATGTAGGGGAATAGTGAACTGTTGGGGACTCACTTCAGAGAAACCAGCTTTCGGTTCGATTGAAGCAGTTCAGCCAGGGCACGGGCCCCTTCCTCCTCGATGGAATTATTTTGGAAGCTGGGAGGTGAGGGGAGGTGCAATTCAATAGAAAAACACGGACCAGGCCCGAGCGCTATCTTCTCGGCAAAGGTTAGGTCGCTGTGAAGCTCGCAATGTATTACACCGAATATACTCACTTGATAGATACCAGGACTTGATTCATCTTGAGGGCTTCTGCAAGAGACTTGGCACCTTTAGAGCCAATGCTGTTGCTACGGAGACTGAACCATAAATAGGTTATTTCACTGGCATGCACAACTGATCAGTCACAGTATACAATATATTGACGTTGTCCATATTAACGCATCATAAAATGTATATGTGTATGCAGGGCAGAGTTTGGTTGTAACTATGTTAATGAGGCGACACATGGTCATCCTCTGATGTAAACCTTGATTAAGTTGGTCTGACTTACTCAAGGGTTGTTAAGGTTCGGTTGACAAGCAGAGCCCGACTGAGGGCCTTGGAACCCTTGTTACCAATTGCATTCTCTGCCAAACTGAAAAACATTGAGACCAATAAACGGATGGATTACTGTGTTGTCGTCAAGAGTGTATCAGATACGCTCAAAGTGGGCCTTCATGTGCAAAATGTAAATATGTAGGGAGAATACTGGATTGAACCGGGGAGGTTCTAGGACCTGAGGACCTTGGGGGCTTCAGCCCAGAGTCACAGCCACTAGAGCAGCGGTCCCCAACCTTTTTTTGCGCGACGGACCGGTTTAATGTCAGACAATATTTTCACGGACCGGCCTTTAAGGTGTGGCGGATAAATACACAAAATAAAATGATACGACCGGCATAAAAACTGTGGTATTTTCCGAGACAAGCGTCAAGAGTGAGTCATAGACGGATGTAACAGAGGGAATCCGGTCATTTTTCAAAATAAAACATCGTTCAGACTCAGATAATAAATAAAACGGAAATAATGTAAGTTATTTATTCTTTCTCCGCGGCCCGGTACCAAATGACCCACGGACCGGTACCGGTCCGCGGCCCGGGGGTTGGGGACCGCTGCACTAGAGGGGTCTGGGGGCATGCTCCATTGGGAGCAAGGGCGTAGGAGTGAGTTTGACATTGGGGTGGACACATTTGTAAAGGTCAATTTTTTTGTGTGCTCGCAACCCGTGCTTGTTGTTATAATAGTTGTGCTGACATTATCACGTTACCTGACGTTAACAGTGCAAACAACATAGCCTAAAGCACAGCTGCAGCACAGCTGCAACACAGCAAACGTATTGGCTGACTGTACTGGCTTATAATATATTGACCAACTGTACTTGTTTCAATGACCATGGAGCAGGGACGTGCTGCGACTGAAACAATGTGTGGGACTTTGAGACAGAGGCCGTTTATGTGAGCAACTTTAGTGCGCGAGCCGAAGTTTTCTGTCAGTCATTTTAACACTACAGCGCAAAAATCCCGAGATCGCGATACACTCGTAAACTAGTGTCATATAGTTCCGGAAATTCTGACAAGCATATAATTCGTTTTTCCTCCATTTTTCTTTCTGTGCCGGCTGCATTTCTATTGGCTGCGCGGAGATTCGTCACAGCGCAAGGCGCCCAAAGTTCAACCAAGTTGAACTTTAGGCGCGAGCGCGCCAAGCAACGCGTCGCGTCCTGTGTGAAGGGCCTTTCATGCTACGCTCGCAGGAATTGTTAGTACTGTACTTTGGGTGTTGAAGGAAGGTGGCTAGAATCTCATCAAAAGGACATGTACTCAACCTCATCTTCTGAATGTGGCAGTCCTTAGCGCTCAGCAGGCTTCCCAGCAATTCCATGACATCCTCTTTGAGGTGATTGTTCTCCAACCTGATGATCAGACGCACACGTAATTAACCAAATGAAGGGAATCTTTACAGACACACTATATGCATGTTGACGTAGGATCTGACAGCAAACGCACGGTACAGAATCTTCTCCAATACAACTGCATAACTTTTTAGCATAATGGGATGAACTGGGCTCTCTTGGCTCATGCACAGAAGGAACTAACCCATAAAAGTCACTTCGTTCTTTAAACATTGATATTGTCTATTACATACCCGTACACATATCATAAGTGGTAGCGTATCCCCCCTACAGTGAAATGAATAGGAATAGCCTTTGCTTGTGTACATTAACCTTAAGTAGCACGCACAGAAAGGATTGTGAGATCGAGAAAGTATCATGCGGCTAACCTCAGGTTGCTGCAGAAGAGCAACTGGGGCAGGAGACATTTGACTGTGGCGTAGCTCAGGCAAGCTGTGAGGTTGACCTCCTCGCTGCACTCCGGGGACACGTGCAGCAAATAGCACAGCACCACGCAGTGCGCTCGCGTCATCTTCCCCCCCAGGCTGCCGGCGCGCAGGTCCTCCTCCACGCTCCGCAGCAGCTCCGTGTGCTGCAGCTCCTGCAAGCAGTAGGCCGCGTTGACGGAGCGCAGGGACACCACGGCACCCCCGCTGGACAGGCAGCCCTGCAGCAACCCGGCTGCCCACACTTTCTGGCCTGCGTCCTCCTTCCCCAGGGCCAGGAGGCCGGCTAGAGGCCGCAGCGCCAGCGGACAGAGCAGCCCGGTCAGGAAGCGGACGAACACGTCCAGGTGCCCGTCGTCGGCTTGCTGCGAGCGCTGCAGGGCGCTGCGGAAGTGGTTCTGGAAGCCGATCCTGGGCCAGGACACGGCACTCTCGCTGAACAAGTCGAAGAGGCCCCGTTTGCTTGACACGTGGTAGAACGTGGCTGCCAGAAACTCCTGCACTGTAAGATGGGTGAAACAGAAGGTAACACACATAGCCGACTCTTCCCGGATAAGAACTCCAGTACCCAGGCTGCTTTGGGTGGACGGGAGGTCCACTCCGTATGCTCTCAAGTCCTGTTCACTGAAGTGGAACTTGTGCTTGAGGAGCCCATAGAACGCCAGGCGCCCGAGGCTTCCAAACAGCTTCCGGTTGTTTCCATGGAGTTGCTCCATCCTCACGGGTTCCCTGCCTCGAGGTTCTCCGGCCTCAGCCCTGACGGAGCAGAGGTGAGCGTAGAGTTCCGTGCACGTTTTCGGTAAGCTGTCCTGCCCACCGGCTTGCAAAAGATGCCCCAGCGTGTCAACCACTAGCCAGCAAATGCCAGGGACGTAGGAGATGACCATTAGGGTCTTGTTTGACACTAAGTGATCCCATACCTGACTGGCGACGTACTTTTCAGTGAAGAAGTGATTTAAGAGGAGCTGGATGTCCTTGGGACTAAAACCAGGGATCTCCGTCACCCTATCCACCAGTCCGCCGGGGACCTGGGAGGCTACAGACGGCCGGGAGGTCACCCACACAGCTGCTTCCGGGAGCAGGTTCCCCCTTATAATGTTTGTTATCATGTCATCGATTGCCACATCCTTTTTGGGGTCAGTGCAGGCCACGGCCTCTGAGAAGTCTAAGGGACACCGAAACTGGTCCAAACCGTCCAATATTAGCAAAGTCCGGCACGCACCGCCCAGCACCAGGCTCGGGTCGGCCAGGTGAGGGAAGGCCAGCTTCACTAGCTTCTCGGCAGAGATTTTCTCCTGGGAGTTCAGCTCCCAGAAAGCAAACGGTAAAACAAAGCTCAGGTCTGTGCAGATCTCCCCTTGGCTCCACAGTCGGACAAAGTGGCGGACCAAGGTGCTCTTGCCGATCCCAGCCACCCCGACTGTGAGGGAAACCCTGGGGGGTCGGCTGACTTTAGTCATAGGCTCCAGGAGTTTGACCATGCTCAGCTGCCTGAGGTGGTTTCTCCTCGCCCCTCGGAGAGCCTCCACCTGCACGAGGTCGTGCTCCTTCTGCTGGAGGTCAGAGAGGCCGTCGACCAGAAGCAGGGCTCTGGAGGTGAAGTTCAGGCTGGGGTGGTGGATCGGCTGGGTGTCTCTGTGAGGGCCATGCTGCTTCAGTAGAGCCTGCTTGTGTCCCTTCACCATGGGCTCTGTGGGGATGACAAATAGGGTGGCATCCTTTCATCTTTACACATCACCTATTTGACAAAAAGGCCCAGTTCTTTTCCAAGGTCTCTTACCATGCATCGAGATAAGCTGGGACACGTGTGGGTCATAGTTTTCAATAAAGGCTGTCAGGGCGTCAGAGCCCTGGGGGTCTTTACTGGCGAGGATGCCGGTGAAAGCGCCGACCCTCTCCTGAAGCGTTCCCACGGCCCGTACCTGGGCCTCCTCGGCTGGACTGAGCAGACCCAGTATGCCCATGTGAGAGAGCGCCGCCTCCAGGAGCTGGGTGGTAATGAAGCACTGCAGCTGCTGCTGGTGCCGCTGGATCCAGCTCACAGCTGGACCCAAACAGATGAGAGCCATCACAGGGAATTCAAAAAAAATATCCCTAAAATATGTCCTAACTAGAAGAGTGAAGAACCTAATAAAGGGTCATAAATAACATTCAGAGATTGTGAACAAACTTTGCCTTGAAGGTTATAAAAAGATGTTCTTTGCCATTTTGATCAACATAAAAACATATTCAAGAAATCCAAGTTAGCCTCAATTACCATTCATTTTTCAACGGTGAGTGAGATAATAACTTCCTATCTTGACTCAAAGCTGTCTTTCCAGTAAGCTACAATTCAGTTAGATTCTATCAATAGTTTTTACTTTGTAGTAGAAAATTGTGGACTACTGCTGTGTAGAGTGGGCTTGCTCACGTCTGTTTTAAAGTGCATATACTGTAGTTGCATCCATAAGGTGCAACTCGTAGGAGCTTATAAAAGTAAATACTTATACCTTCCATTTCTCCTTTTGTGGAGAGATCTACATAGCAGTCCCCTTGCCATGTGACACGCTTGCTTCTGTCCAGGATGTCATCGTAATGAGTGCTACCTTCCATGTAGATGTGGGCTAATTCCCAGCTAGAGTTGTGCCGGCATTCTGATCTTTATATTCTTGAACTATTCGATACACAGCATAACAAGAGTATTATGAATTACTATGGGTTCTGATATTTTACAGGTTTCATGCATGAGATATCTTTAGAAATATAAGTAGTTCCCTGTCAATCATTGCCTTGTAAATAACAGCATTTTCCAGATAGATTAAATGACTTATGCAGCAAAGTAAGGCCAACAGTTATTACTTGAGAATTTCGAAGAAATAAGTAGGAAGAATGTATAGTTGATTCTATGACGTAGCCCAGCAAGGCTGTGATTATTAAAAAATCGTCTTTGCAGACTGGATCAGCAGTCCACAGTGAATTGGACATTGTATCTGAGCACACAATCCTCTTCCAATTTCAACTGCAACAGTAAAAGTATTTGAGTTTGTTGAACTGGTATAACTATAATAATTTAATACGTAAGTGTACGTATTAAATCTCTCATGTTTGACTGAAAGATTGACTCACTGTATATAATGACTAATATCAGTCTTAAGAATCTTGCTTTGTGTTTACTTTATACATTTGCTGCATGGATCTCATGAGTTAATATTTCATTTTGTTTTATATTTCACTCTAGGTAAGGTGCATTATCTAAATTGCATGTGAAAAACACTAGCAGAAAAGTCACACACATCAAGCATCCAGCAAGTTATGAACTTACCAACATGAACATATTTAATTTTTACATGGTGCGATGAGCAGCTGACTTATCTTATGAGCTTGTGGGCGGGCTCTTAGCAGCCATGGCTGCATGTACTGTCTGCTGCTAGACCTCACAGAGGAAGCTGACTCAAATCATCACCTTAACCAAACCTCGCATAGGGCTTGGAAGCTTGTTCCGGTTGACAGATTTAAACAAGCCAGCAGCGTCATGATAAAGCACCATGTCCACGGTCTATAAACTCTGCAACAGAAACCTCAAATATAGAACCTGTTGTTACCATAGGGACCGGGAAAGAACCCTATAAAGTAAATGAGGCACCAACGATATAAATACCGCTCACTAAAGAAGGATGCCCTTAACATTAGATACAGTTTTTCCTTTTCTTTTTTTTTTTAAATGCTCTCACATGAAATTCAAAGACAAAAAAGAAGCCCACCTCAAATTGAAAATCATGAGGAAAAGGTGCATATGTGGAAGAAAACAAAGTCCATAGGTTGTTGTATGCACAATCAGGTCGTAAGAATTTACTCTGGATGAAATCATAACACAGTCATGGACAAATGAAATATAACTCGTTTGCCAAAGGACCTTCCAATACAACCACTACCCAAGATGAGCAAGGTTCACTAACTAGGTTGAGAGTCCTGTCCAAGGGGAATCACAGAATACTCATACCCTGGCAACAACATGGTGCTGGCTTAGTATGAACAGGTGATGACAGAATTGAGTGAAACAGTCGTACTGACCAGACATGCTGGTGTACCAGTATCTTAGAATGGGATTAAGATGATTATTCCTTATGTTACTGTAATAACTAATATGTTCATCAATAAACAATTATTATGCAAATCATAATATGTAAATATAGGATTATTTCCACACACAAGCATTTTGTTTGAAACTGGATGAGGATGTGTTCAAGTGGCTGTGGATTGCTGATTCAATCATTTCAGCCATTGTTGTTAGACAGTAGAATCCACAATAAATTTTCCATTTTAAAGGCGTTGTCAGATGTCAACATCTGAGCCAATGAGCAATCTTAAAGACTGACAACTATTTGAAAATGATTTGTCAATGAGAAAAACTGAGATTGTACTTAAAATGTTAGTTATTCTTCCTGTACACCTAGCGTCCTGCTGTCACAATGTACAATAGAGTCATATATCTTGCCTTGCTCCCAATGTTATGTTAATGTTCAGTAAAAACAATATAAAGAAAAGATCAAATAAAACTCACCGGTTGGGTGGTCCAGTCCTCAACAGGTGCAGCATTCAGACGTGTCACCAGTTATTCCAGAAAGCATAACTATTTAAAGTTGTCTAAAGGAAAAGGGTAGGCCATAGAATGAGAACAGAGAGTTGTTCAGAGACAAATAAGTCTAAAGACTTTCATTGGTGACGTAAAGGTCTGACGCTGCATTGCCTTCCGGTCTAATTTATAGCTTCCTGTGTTGTGGCAAGGAGTTTTAGTAAAACAAAAGCACAATGACTTTTGCTTTCTCTGCAGAAAAAGTATGCAGGAAGTAAAGGTATTGGCAATCTGCAGAGCTTCATGAAAACTATAGCTCCATAAATCTTCGAATAAGTGTGACATTATATATTGTATGCTTATCACTTTAACATTTCAAACATAGTTTTAAATAGTTCTAACAAAGAGCAATGGATAGGATTTAAATTTGAGATGCCCTTTTCCGGTTGTTGATGCTGATCACTAGAGAGAGAGAGAGAGAGAGTGTTAGGCTAGCAGAAGAAACTGTTCACTGAGAACAGGTTCAGGAGAGGGGAGGGAGTGATGGGGCAGAGTCCTGACCTTCACAGATGATGCCAAATAATAACACAAGGCTTATCAAGTTGGTTTTCAGGTATAAAAAGTTAATAAATGTAATATAGCACAAATGTTTTTTGGTGGGTGAGTTCAAAGACCTTTGGGGAAAAAACAACAGAAAAAAAAAACGTTGCTAAAATTCCCAAAATGGAAGTACAGACCTTTTCCCATCCCAAGGGTTTGGTTAGCCACTCTTAAATGACTGCTCGACACTGGGGCGCTGCCATTGTGGGTCTGATCTTTGATCAAAAAGTGTTTCAACAAAATGTCATGTTGCCGAGCGTTCCTGAATATTGGTCTCTTCCTGTTACGGGCTGGTTGACGCAGCAAGGATGAATCAGACAAGGGAGCACGGACTTGAGATAAACCAACACACTTTTTACTCAAGAAACAAAACCATACACTCAGGGAGTTACAAGAATGGGAAGACTAAGCAACACAAAATGAGCTCAAGAAATAAGGGTGAAAGTAATCTAATCTAACACAGGTGGCAGTAATAATATTAATAAACAGGTGGACAGTCATTGGCACTATTGGTGGTTGATGAAGGGAAAAGGCACGGGATTCCTAACACTTAACAATCACCCGGTGAAAGCCGCTAGCTAACTCACTTGACCAACAATTTACTTCTCAAAGCCTTTCCTTAATATCTGACACTCCAATATACCTTTGTTAGACATGGTTAACGTTTAGCTCTCAAGCTTGGCTTTCTGTTGGCAAAGTATAGAAAAAAAAATCCCTACATCCACTTCACATGACAGTTAATATGGTAGTTATTACACTGTTGACAGTACACCTATCATTTGAATTAAAAGACACACAACAAATTTAGAAAAATGGATGAAGAGAGAAAACATGTACATAGAAAATCTGATGCAAAGCAGATGTTTTTTATTTCAATAGAAACTGCTGCATGGCATTAAAAATATATTTACCAAAGTGCATAACATAGAAATGTATTTCATAAGAAGTCACATGGTTAAGTGGTTTAAATTACATGGACATATTTTGAATTTACTGGATTTAAAAATGGCAAATACAGAATATAATTGCTTTCTATCTATTCATTAAAAGATTAATCAAAATTCGTTTCAACAAATGTTGCTACATATTGAAATAACAGCTGGAATGCCTATTTGGAGTCAAATTCATTTTGATTTGTTTTTTTGTCAAATAAAAGTCTATGTCATTTCCAATGGCCCACTATCAATTTCAACAAATGTTGGTGCATATTGAAATAACAGCTGGAATGCCCGTTTGGAGTGAAATTCATTTAGATTTGTTTTTTGTCAAATAAAAGTAATTTCCAATGGCACACTCTACAGGATAAACGCCTAAAGAGGTAATCAAATGAATATACAGTATAATGAGCAGGGGTGCAAGTAATCTGTCTTTGTTAAAGGATTGAAAGGAGCAGAACGAGGTGCATCAAAATAAAAGAAATCCTTTTCATGGCACGCTGAAATTAAGTACCTAAATTATGACTAAGCTATGACAAGAACACAAGAGCAAAATCAAGATTTTCACTTTTTTTTTTTTTTAAATACCTGCCAATTTTGATACATTCAGTGGAGATACGTAAGGAAACCACTGTGATAGAAATCATGGTTAGGAATAGTCATGAGTAACACAATTCCCCCCCTGAGATCATTTACATCTTATGTGCAATTAAGCTGCTGCAGAAAACCTTTTGCTTCCAATCCACAAACTAAAACGCCTCATTGATCCTATAAAATATAAGTATGAAGGCACGAATCATGGATTGCAAGCCAACAAAGATGTATTGAACAAATACTGTCTCGCAAAACCAGGACTCTCAGTCTCGCTTTCCAAAGCAAAGTGGGAAGATGCCGCAACCACGGCTACAAGAATTGTAACAATCAAATATAATTTTGTGCAATCAACACTGATGAGTATGTGATTTCAACATGTCAAAAACATGTCACTCATTTCTCCTCATGGAAAGTTGTGTTAGCCCTACTGAAGCATTTCACATTCTTCCCTTGTTTTTCAATCAAGAAAATGTAAACAAAAGGCTTCAGACATTGTGAAGAGTAGTTACTGACACTCACTGGTTAGAAAAGCATTCACATTGAGAAAAACATTCATAGAATAAACTCAATAATGTTCAGTGACTATCGGTTACATAGAAGTTAGCGTACCCCTCCCTAATTTGAATAAAACTTAGAGATTATAAAAATCAGCAAGGTTTGAACCCAGGCAAACTAACAATGTTACCAGGGTTACATTATAGTAAAGTAGTGCAACATTGGCTGAAGGGAGGAAACTTTTCTTCTTTTCTTGCACACAACTAAATAGGAAACATAGGCAGCATAGTGCAATTTCATTTTCATGTCTGCTATAGGAATGGCACATTTAAAAGCATTATGCACAGAAAACCTCTGAGTACGGCATCTCTTTTACATAAAGCCGTCATTTAAAAGAGGATGACACTTTGAGCTTAAAATTTCATCTATTAGTATAATACTAGAAAGAGTGAGAATAACCTACTGCCAAATTACTATCTGTTTAGTGTTGCAACTGCTTGACAATTAAGTATTTGTATATATCTAACAGCAATGGACGTTACTATTCCTTTTGAAAGAAGAATGTTTCAGTCCAGCTGGCATAGTTGCATAACAGTACAGGCACATTGAGATACAGATTTTTACAATTGATCAGAAATGTCCCAAATTACAGAAAATCATTGACTATAGACAATTCATTAAGGCAATTATACCCTATGGAGACATATTTGTGTAAACTCCAAATAAAAAATGAACACACAATAAAATACTTAATAGAACACAGGAAAAAAAACTGAACAAAAGAAAACATCTACTTCATCTCTAAGATTTTGCACACGTACAGACACAGGCATGCTCCCTAACGCACATCGATACACACACTGAAGAACAACACACACAGTCTCACACACAGGTACACAAATACATTACACACTAAATTATTGCTCTGAAAGTCCCTCAGCATGTTCATTCAGCTCCATTGAGTAATAGTCGAGTGGATGCCTGTAGATGGGAAAACATTGACAAAAGTAAGACCAACGCTAAAAATGTAGGTAAAAAATATTCAAACTAAATTGTAATGAAATTATATTTCAAGTTTTCTGATAATGAAGGCTAGGTGAGGGAATAAAAAGCCCCATTATAACATTTTGATCAATATGACGATACATGGCTGACTGCTCCATCTAATACACAGTTTTTATGGCATCACTTTGTTACAAATCAGAGGTTCCAAAGGCATGACGCACGTACAGTACTGCCTGGGAACTCTTGCTGCAAACTATCTCAGAGCTCTTAATAAAGCAATCTATGCTGCCTTTAGAATGCTTGAAAGCGTTGCACACCAGACCATCCAACTTATCTTCCTTACCTTCTTACTGTCCAATAGAAATACATATTTTGGGAATGTGTGATGGAGCGGCCCAAGTGGCTTTGGGTTGTCACGACCAAGGTCCATTTGGTAAACAAAATGACTCAAGTCACAGAGTATGAGTCTCTGTGTGTGTGTGTGTGTGTGTGTGTGTGTGTGTGGGGGTGGGGGGGGGGGGTCAGAGTAGGGGGTCAATGTTTCAACTGCTGCCTAATGATTACACCTTGTGAAAATGCTTGGGATCAAGTCTATCACGGAAAACCACGACAGCACAGCATATTAATGAATTTAAACGCTGGAACTTCTCAGCAGACTTATGCAGGTGTATCTCAGCACACATCCCCGAAAACCCTCTAATATACCTGCAGGATTAGTCTGTCAGCCTTTTGTGAGTGTATGTGAGCTTAGGTGTGTGTGTGTGTGTGTGTGTGTGTGTGTGTGTGTGTGTGTGCGCGCTTGTCTCACCTCTTCTTGTAGAGATAAGTAAACAGGGCTGCTCCTAGCCCCAGCAGTAGCAGGACTCCTGCCACCAGCCCTATCTGCAGCCCCAGGGCAGACTCTAAGAGGGAAGACAGACATTCAAAAACGGGCCAGAAGAAAACTCCCCACAGCCAAGAGTCACATAACACGAAAGCACCGAGGATTTCGATTAAGATGGAAAGTGTAAGTGCAAAATGTGGGTATCCTTGCGGATATTCAAGTCTGAGCTGTTGTTCAGATATGAGGTAAGGTTCGGAGTGAAGGCCAGAGCACCAAAGAGAAAACATGTGCCTCGCTGAGACACTGAAGGCTAGTGTTGCCTGTTCATAACCATCACAACACAAGTTGGCGTACGTGTCCTTTACAATACTATTCCTTTTGAAAGAAGAATGTTTCAGCCCAGCTGGCATAGTTGCATAACAGTACAGGCACATTGAGATACAGATTTTTACAATTGATCAGAATTGTCCAAAATTACAGAAAATCATTGACTATAGACAATTCACGTGTTCCTCCCTTGACCAATGAATGATTTGTTTAGTTTAGACCAATATACTGGTTTCCACCTCAACAACAAATCAGAACTTACTATGTTGTTAGAGTGAACTCACTGTAGTAATTTCTCTGTTTACAGACCACCACTCTGTAGTCATGAATAAAATTGTACTTTGATTGTTGCACAGATTCTCACCTCCTTTAAAGGGTTGTTTTCTGCATAAATCTGAAAATGTCCATTGCAAAAGCAAGATCGAATGGTGTACAGTTCAAGAATACACAGTATGTTACCAAGGACATGTTTATGTGTATAGTATCTAAGCATTTGAAAAAAAGAGGATCGAATTTGGAAGAAAGTACATTTTGAGAGAGGCACATGTTAATATTACACGCTGGGTCATTTATTCATTTAAGTTCTAAAAATATAAGTCAGTGTTTTTATGAATTCACTTTTAAAATACATGGAAAAAGTGCATGCTCCTGCTAAAAATGCCACAAAGAAATAAATGAAAACCCTGCACTCGGCTCCTAATGAAACGACCAATATGTTCTGTTGGCTCTTAGAAAAGCGCTATATAAATAAAATGAATTATTATTATTATTATTATTATTATTGGTCTGACAAATCCAGAGAGCTCTTGCATGGAAGCACCTCCTCTCACTTCTGAAAATCCTCACGAGTTGCTTTTGAACTCACTCAAGATCATTTATTCACCCTTTGAGTGAATGAATGGGGTAACACATTCAACACACAATTCATTTGTTATATTACTTTTAGGACGTTATTATTTCGGCATTCGTTGACTAGTTAAACAATGTATATCTTGGTTTATATGTGCTCGTAAAACCCTGCTGTGATAGATTATTTCCAATGACAACACGATTCGGCCTTGCTTAGACCAGTGCCATCCACTGTGGTGTGTTTGTGGCACCGACCTGGGCTCAGGTGTCGGTTGGTGGCTGGACCAGTGCAGGTCTCTCCCTGGGCCGGGGACGGGTGTGTGTGGGACGTCTGGAGGATGAGAGCCTTCTGGTGGTTTGACAGCGCCCGAATGTTCCCCTTCACACGAAGCCACCCGGCCACGCAGGAGAAGTTAGCCCCTTGGACGCACACACGCACACGCACACGCACACGCACACGCACACACACACACAGAGAACATAATAAAATGTGTGCACAGACAAACTTTTTCAAACTTTAAAATATCTAATATCCTCAGTGAACAGCTGGAATATGTGAATAGTTGATCATGTGTATTATATCTAATATCCTCAGTGAACAGCTGGAATATGTGAATAGTTGATCATGTGTATTATATCTAATATCCTCAGTGAACAGCTGGAATATGTGAATGGTTGATCAGGTGCACTGTGTCCTACCCTGCAAGTAGAGGGCTGAGATTCCACAGTGACACTGCTGTTCCAGGTAGCCAGCCACCTCCAGTACCCTGCTGCCCTGTATGAGACCACTGCAGTCTGAGGTGGGGAGAGAGAGAGAGAGAGAGAGAGAGAGAGAGAGAGAGAGAGAAGAGGCAGAGGAGACAGAAAGCAAAAGAGAAGAAAGATTTTGATATATAAGTGTCATGTTTCTTATACAAGGCATGCATGTTCTAAGGCATTCAGCAGATGCAATTACTTAATCACATTAGCTCAAAACCACACACATAACCCCCCCAAACCAGCCACATAAAAGACATTTGTTTATGTTACATCTCTGCGTGGAAGGGTACTATTTTCAGGGATTCAATTTTCATGCAAGCCCTTTCAATCCTGCACTCTACATAATGACATAAATATTCTGTGTTTACACGATTACACCGTGCTCGAAATCTCGTACTTCCTGAGTGCTCCAGCCAATCACTCGACAGGGGCCCCAGGCACAGGTCGATCTCGCTGGAGAAGGTGGAGCTCGGGCAGAGGTTGGCGGTGCCAGGGGTGCCAGAGGAGCTGGTCCAAGAAGAGGGACTCCTCGCCTCACAGCACGAACAACGACTCAGCGAAACGGGGCCGGCCTCGACCGACCTGTTCAGAAACAAGCACATCAAACGACATTACAACACGAAACACGGACACTTTCAGCCCTAGGCTTTCCTCAGGGGCTGCCCATGTATGTTCTCATGTGCTCATGTTTGTGAGCGCCGACTATGTTTCGAGGTCTATTATGTGTTTTTTGAGGCGGCACCCATTATACAGCATTGTCATTTGAGGTGAGCACGCCAGTACTTTTGTTTATATAAACAAGCACATGCACGCTCACACCAAAAAAAGACATACCCACGCAGGCTAAGATATGGACACACGTTTGTCTGACACATCCACAGAAAGCCAGTATATTTAGGGCCTTTTCACACTGGAAAGTCCGCACCAAGGTCTGAACCAAGGTTCATATTTTTGTTACATTGTATGCAGTTGTGGTCAAAGGTTTTGAGAATGACACAAGTATTGTTTTTCACAAAGTTTGCTGCTTCAGTGTTTTTAGATATTTTTGTCAGATGTTACTAAGGTATACTGAAGTATAATTACAAGCATTTCATAAGTGTCAAAGGCTTTCATTGACAATTACATTAAGTTCATGCAAAGAGTCAATATTTGCAGTGTTGACCCTTCTTTTTCAAGACCTATGCAATACGCCCTGGCATGCTGTCAATTAACTTCTGGGCCACATCCTGACTGATGGCAGCCCATTCTTGCATAATCAATGCTTGGAGTTTGTCAGAATTTTGGGGTTTTTGTTTGTCCACCTGCCTCTTGAGGATTGACCACAAGTTCTCAATGGGATTAAGGTCTGCGGAGTTTCCTGGCCATGGACCCAAAATGTCAATGTTGTGTTCCCCGAGCCACTTGGTTATCACTTTTGCCTTATGGCAAGGTGCTCCATCATGCTGGAAAAGGCATTGTTCATCACCAAACTGTTGGATGGTTGGGAGAAGTTGCGCTCAGAGGATGTTTTGGTACCATTCTTTATTCATGGCTGTGTTCTCCCTTGGCTGAGAAGCAACCCCACACATGAATGGTCTCAGGATGCTTTACTGTTGGCAGGACACAGGACTGATGGTAGCGCTCACCTTTTCTTCTCCGGACAAGCTTTTTTCTGGATGCCCCAAACAATCGGAAAGGGGAGAAAATGACTTTACGCCTGTCCACAGCAGCCCAATCCCTGTACCTTTTGCAGAACATCAGTCTGTCCCTGACATTTTTCCTGGAGAGAAGTGGCTTCTTTGCTGCCCTTCTTGACACCAGGCCATCCTCCAAAAGTCTTCGCCTCACTGTACGTGCAGATGCACTCACACCAGCCTGCTGCCATTCATGAGGAAGCTCTGCACTGGTGGCGCTCCGATCCCGCAGCTGAATCAACTTTAGGAGACGATCCTGGCGCTTGCTGGACTTTCTTGGGCGCGCTGAAGCCTTCTTCACAACCATTGAACCTCTCTCCTTCCGGTTCTTGATGATCCAATAAATGGTTGATGTAGGTGCAATCTTACTAGCAGCAATAGCGGCCTTGCCTGTGAAGCCCTTTTTGTGCATAGCAATGATGGCTGCACCCGTTTCCTTGCAGGTAACCATGGTTAACAGAGGTAGAACAATGACTTCAAGCACCACCCTCCTTTTAAAGCTTCCAGTCTGTTATTTCAACTCGATCAGCATGACAGACATTCAAAGAGAAATTCACTGACATGATGTCAGCTGGTCCTTTTGTGGCAAGGCTGAAATGCAGTGGAAATGTTTTTTTGGGGGATTAAGGTGTCATCACCAACGGGGGCTGCAACTCCCTATACGTGACAAGGATTCGTTTGTAAACGGGCGTGCGTCTGACATCAGCGTGCTGTCAATTTGGTTGAAAATGGGGAAAATGAAAAATGAATCAACAAATATCGTTGACACTATGATATCATTCTATTATTACATAATTAACTTCAAGCACAGTACTCAAAGCTATTGAAATTCGCCAAATAAATGTCCTGGTCACGCGAAGATTGTATCGTCCCCGGCAGGAAGGGAGGAGACTGCAAGCAATCTACAATCTCTTTCTCAGTATGATTTAAAATGTATTTCATTCCAAGCCATTATCAAACAATTAAATAGACCTATTACAAGGCAGTTTAACGTTCTGTTAATCATGGGGACTTCATAGATATGGTCTAAAAGTCCGAACCATTAAAAAAAATTGTTTCACACTGGAAACGTACCAAACCATGGTTTAGTTTGATCCAGACCGAGACCACCTCTTTTTGTACGACCAAATTTCAGCTGTTTGGTCCGGACCGTGGTACGGGGGAGGTTTCACACCTGTAATTTTGGTTCGGATCAAACTGAAAAGTCTGAAAGTCTGGACCAAACGAGGTAGGTGTGAAAGGGCCCTTAGCCAACAGCGTTATTAATATCCTGGTATCTATTCCTCACCTGAGAGCAGGCATCACCTGCTGCCCCCTGGTGGCCGACAGAGAGGAGAGCAGCAGCGGGCTCTCGCTGAACACTAGCAGGTCTGTGAGGCTGCCGTTGGTCAGCGAGCTGGCAGACCTACACACACTGAACAAGTCGTGGCACAACAACACTGCCCCCGCCACCGGAACTGTGACCCCCCCAGGAAAGGCTTGGTCTGTGGGTGACAGAGACAGCAGGACAAGGAACAAACACACACACAAAACATTGTATGCACACCCGTATAAGCACACACACAGACACAAACACACACACAAAACATTATAAGCACACAAAACATTATAAGCACACACGTATAAACAAACACACACGCAAAAACATTAACAGATAAAAAAAAATACACGCACACACATATTAACACACACACACACACACACACACACACACACACACACACACACACACACACTCAGTCAATCCCAGTGCGATGACTATGTTACCTCAGACACATTCAAGGGAACCAACGTTTACATAAAGAAGAACTAGTCTGAACACCAAGATGCTGACACAGCCATCCTCTCCTCTCATCTCCTCTCACCAGCTCCGTCGAAATCCCCCACGAGGTAGAAGCCCTCGTGGTCCGTAGAGCCGGTCAGCGGCATGGCCATGTTGCCACCGACCTGGTCTTGCACCAAGAGGGTCAGCACCAGGCCCCTCAGGGACGTCATGGGCGGCCCGGCCAGCTCCACAAAGGCCCTCTGCTGGCTGTGGTTGGTCCAGTCCACTGCGGACACCTCGCTGATGACCAGCCCCTTGGGGGCGGGAGGAGGCTGGGGGCAGGCGTTCTCTCGTAGGGGGCTGGGCGGGGCCACCTGGAACAACAGGCAGTCCACCAGGGTCAGAGAAACAGCGAATAAGGGAATGGGATTCTGGGTAAAGGAGCCGATACCTCATCAAGCATGTCTGAAAAGCGAGGGAGAGGAGACGGCGCTTACGACGAAGGCCGACAGGTCGGCGGGCCGCAGGCCCACACAGCGGCTCAGGCTCTCGTCCCCCCACAGCGCCTCGGGGTCCTCCAGCAGGGGGAGCTGCCCCGGCGTCAGCGCGTTGCTGAGGCCCTGGGCCTCCTTGTCGGAGCCCCACTGGCGGTACACCACGGCGTCCAGCAGGCCCTGGGTGGGGACGCCCGCGTGGCCGGCCGACGGCGGGCCGAAGGGGCTGCGGTAGACGGCCACGGCGTCGGGGCCATTCTGGATGGTGTTGGGCGGCAGGCGGAGCGAGGGCGCCGGGACCAGCCGGTTGCTGCCCACCAGGAAGTAGCCGTTGGCCGTGGTGAACTGGCCGGTGAGGCTGATCTCGCGGTAGGGCCGGTTGTTGTGGCCGCTGAAGAGGAGCAGCCAGATGCCCTGCAGGGAGACGCGGCGGCCCGACGGGTGCCACAGCTCCACGTACTCGCCGTCCTCGGCCGCGCCCGGCGTGTCGCTGTTCAGCTCGTTGATCAGGAAGTCCCCGCGGCTCCAGGGGGGGAGGTGAGGGGGGGCGTCGGGACTCCCAGGCACCACTGGAGGGTGGGAAGATGGACCACATGTGGCGTGAGCATTTCAGAAAAAACTACAACAATTTTCTGGATTATTATTATTATTATTATTAATATTTATTTCATTTAAACAGAACTCAATTATAAACAGTTTACTATAAAATGTTATATTATTTAAGAGCTTGATCTACTAAAAGTTGTGTGCCTCCATTTTACAATGCTGCCGTCTTGAGGGTTTTCTCATAGACTACTGTTTGACTGGTGCCCACTACACACGTTACCATGGAACCTAATCCATACTCGACCTCATGTGAGGTGCAGGGAGCCCCCACATCCACACTCACCAGTGGTATGAGGGCAGATCCGGGGCCAGGGACACTGGTTGGGCTGCCCTGGAGTCTGAGGGGCCTCCCAGAACACGCCTGGGTCTCTGGCCCAGGTCGCCACGCCACAGCGACTCAGGCAAAAGCCGCCCTCTCTGAACCTGAGAACGGCAGACAGTTAAGAGGAAGAGGCTGTTTTAAGCAGCATAGATTACAGCCATATCGACGGCATATAAAGGCTTGTCTTTGTCTATGACATAGTCCAGTAACAGTAGGTAATAGTTAGTAACAGCTTCAAAGTGGGTATCTAGAGCACCTTCATCTTCACTGACTTCTAGTGCGATATAAAGACGGTGGGTTATAGAATAGACACTGAGGGGGAGACACGTCAAGTCAAAAGAGCGGCCTTGCCTGGTACTGAGCTGGTAGGCCTGCCTCCCTGGTATGAGAGTCTCAGTGAGGTTGGCACTGGGCTGGTCCCCAGGCCCAGCAAACACGAAGGCGTCCAGGGGCTGTGTCTGACTCAGAGAGCTGTCCACTTGGAAGTCTGAGGCCCGGCCACTGTACACAGCCACCGCCCCCGATTTATCTCCTGGGAAGAAAGCACCAAGGGCTGGATCAGTTTTCAGGTTATATTCTCCCTTCAAAAAGTCAGTGCATTTTGTCTCCCGGCATAACTGCAAAGGAACCATTGACACACTGTAAATACACAGTCCCAGTCAAAAGTTTGGACACACTTTCCCATTCACTTCAATGAGAAAGTGTGTGTAAACTTGTGACTGGTACTGTATATAAAAATAATGTTACTACTTTTCAAGACTATTGATAGTAAGTTGGCATTCCTTCCAAACCGACGAACCTTTCATGTAGTTCCTATCTGCGGTAATGGAGATCATCCCCTTTCTGGAGGTGTCGATGTCCACGCTCATGCTGACCTTGTCCGTGCTCCCATCCAGCACCACTAGCACCAGCGGCCCTGCAGCCTGGGACTCCGTTAGCTCCACAAACCCATCCACCTGCCCCCCGCCCAGCTTCAGCTCACTAATCAGCGGGGTGGAGGTCGTGGCGGCTGGAGGCGTGCAGTTGTTCCGCTGGCCAGGCGAGGGCAAGGCCACCTGGAAGCCCCACTGATCCCCAGAGAGCAGGCACCTCTCGATGGACTCGTCCCCCTCATGAGCCCCCTCATCCTCCACGAAGGCCGGCTCCCCGGGCGTCAGCGTCTCCGCCAGCACCTCCGCGCCGCCCGACCGCCGCGTCATGTACACGATGGCGTCCACCAGGCCCATGGCCGTGGCGTTCATCTTCTCGCTGTAGCGGGCGGCGGAGGTGTGGTACAGCGCCACGGCGTCCGGGCCGTTCTGGACCGTGTTGGGCGGGAGGAGGATGGCTGGTTTGGGCAGCAGGTCCACAGAGCCCACCAGGAAGAAGCCTCGGTCGTCCGTGCTGTGGCCCTTGAGGTCTAGAACCTTGTATGCTATGTTACCGTTGCCGTTGTAGAACACCAGGGTGTAACCGTCGAGCGAGGCCCTGTGCCCACTAGTGTGGTACAGCTCCACAAACTCGGTGGTGTCCAGTTTAGGGTTGTCGGCGTTGACCTCACTGATGATTAGGCAAGGGTCAGCAATGACCAGCGACATCAAGGATAGGAACACAAGGGTCAGCCATGATGAATCAGCCCTAATGGCTGGACTAACTGCCATTGCTTATTACACTTCGCCAAGTTCTTCAGAGTGCACGGAGAGCAACTTCTGGGGAGAAAAAAAGAACTGAGAGTAACTTTTGAGAAGTGAAAATCTATTTTACTATTCCAAAGATGGTTAGCCAGTGTTGGTCGGAAGGTTGTGGAACAATAGAAGTAAAATTCCTTGAATTGAATAATGCAATCAAGGAGGATCATTTAACTGGTTTAGAGCAAGAACAGGCAGGTTTGACCCAAGTAGCTGAGTCATGAAATAACGACAATAACATCTGTCCCCAGCATGCGTCACAAATCACTGGTAGCCTAAATGTTGCTTTTCTGGGAAAGCCCATGCTGGTTTTCGTGGGCTACATCAGCGGAAGGATTTCAACATGTCATTTGTTAAGCTATTCTACCCAGTTGGTTGAAATAGTCTGCATTCCGTCGTTCTTTTCTTTGGCATTAACTCTACCCCACTCCTGAATTTAAATGTCGCATAAGTGTATTTTCGACTTGTATTTCTTTCAAATATTGGCACAGGGAATATGGTTAAATCTGGTGAGAGCTCAACATATTGTTTTGTGGGAAAAGCCATGGTAAAAACCCTAGCAAGTACAACGCCTGCTAAAATGAAAAAAAAGAAGAGCACAGATTGCAACAAGTTAACGATTCTCTGGTGTGCAAGAAAATCCTCAATGTGGCCTGAAATGATCGTCTGTTTTACCCTGTTTCATAACATCCTTGGTTTTGCCCCCAGGACCACAACAGTTATTCATGTCACGGTAGGCTACTAGCTTCTATCCTCGCGACTCAAAAGGTTGTCCATCCAGTTTTATCAGTGACCCACATTAAGGTTATACTTGCATAGTGACTTACTGTATTTCTGTGGTCCCCTCTAGTAACGCCTGCAAGAACTCCGCAATCAACCCCAACTAAATATCCTATTCACTACGGTACTCGGAGAAATATTTGGAAACTTTGTTGCTATCTCTGCCGCTCCCAGCGTTGTGAGTCCTGGTTGACAAAGCAGCACTTTCTCCCCCCGCTCGCGTGCGTGGGCGGTAGAAGGGGGATGCTGCTCCGGTATCCTTCTTTTCCCTCTGCTACATGAAAGTATCCATTTAAGCGCAGCTAAAATCCGTGTAATTAAAAATTGTGTTCACATTTTTTATGAATCTCTTTATTTGAAATATAAATGGGCTGCTGAAATATAATGTTTAAGATGAGTTGCTAAAGTCGAATATTGAACTAACCAGCCGTGATTGCTGTCCTGAGAATTCAATTGGAATGCCTAGCACACGTGTGACACAATCTGAAAGACACATTTTTAGAGTTAAACCTGTAAATTCAGCAGCTGTAAAATTGCACCTAACATTGATATGTGAATAGGTTAACCTTTCAGGACCTGTAAACCGTTTAAAGATGTGGATTTAAAATGAAAATCAACACTTCCATTAATATTTGTTACCGTAAATCAGTTGGATCCAAATTTCAATTAGGGCTTGCCAATGATTGTGTCTAATTAACACACTATGTTAAGCTTAATTTACCCTAAATAGTTCTATTTTGTCAACATTTTATTCTGGATTCTCTTTAAAAAAGTTGATCAATACTTTCATGTCACTTATTGAAAAGACTCACTGATGTCTCTGAAATTCCAGTGATGTACAGTATTCATGAATACTACAAATGTAATGTAAATAAATCATATTTTAGTTGTAAATACATAGAAGAAGATTAGTATAAAACTGTAATTTCTAACTGGAGTAATAGCCTTAAACTGCGTGACTACACTTTTATATTTTCTTCAAGCAAAGGGTCTAAATATCTAAGAGGTTTTGGTAAACAATTAAGTATTTCATGGAAACTGCTCTGTCAGTGTTCATGTTGAAGAGCAGATGAGACAACTCTATATGAAGTTTTAGTGTAACCACCGAAACAGGAACTGAAAAAGCTTTGTGGGCCACTTAAACATTTGTTTTTCATTCTGAAAGCTGTGTTTTGTTTGTACAAGGGTAAATAAAAAGGGAGATTTATTTAAGACATCCCCTAACATCTTTACTTTGATCTGTATTTTGGTATGTTGATTTACCTGTAAATATTCCGCTTCCTAGGATGACTATGCCATGACCTGGCTATTTCAAAATAAAGGACTAAAGACTTTACTAAATGGTTTTGACGCTTGTCAGCTTGGTCTCACACCCAACATATCAGACACATCGGACATTGACTGGAGTTTTTTTATGTATTTCTTTTCAATCCCTAAAACCTGTTTGTGCACACAGGGATTCATTGCTTTTTCAACCTTCCCTTTGCCAAATAACAGTATTAATTCCTTTCCTTTATACTTGCTACTGTGGGAAAACGCATTGTAAGTAATTTATAACCATGTCGGAATTTTGTCTGGATTATTTTACCTCCCTTCTTTTCGAGCTCATAGCCTGGGTACTACAGCCGATTGGGTGACAGACAGACATAACCAGTGCAAACCTTCATAAATGTTTTTGTATTGGATCATCGTTTGTCTCCAAGATCCAACGACAACCCAGTTTGAACTTCCTGTGCATTTGGAAGTACCAAACACCTGGTGCTGGTGCTGGTACTCCGATGTAATGAGGGGGAGAGACGTCAAGTCAAAAGAACGGCCTTGCCTGTTACTAAGTTGGTAGGCCTGCCTCCCTGGTATGAGTGTCTCCGTGAGGTTGGCACTGGGCTGGTCCCCAGGCCCAGCAAGATCATTTTTTCTCTCCAAATAGCTTGTTGGCATGGAGATGGTGTGTAATTTAAGTTTTAGACATTTTGTGTGGTTAAGATGCAACACCAACTTTTTCAATTCTCTTCTTGTGAACATTTTGTAGGCAGAATCTTTATTTTAACTATAATAAAAATAATAATACATTTAATTTAGAGGTGCATTTCTAGACACCCAAGGTACATGGCATAGCAATACAATTAAAACAATACAATAAGTTCAATTTAAGTTCAATTATGCAAGGTGGCATAATCCAATAGCTCATTCTTTCAGGCGGGTTCAAAAAAACTTCCTTTTTAAACTACGTCATTATTTTCCCAATAATGGAGACAGGTGGTGTTTTCAGACATGTTGCTATGGGTTTATAACTTACAATTCTTTGGTCTCATGATGACATTTTGGTATTAAATTATCTTCCCCGTGTTGATGGAGGACTAATTATGTAAATTATAAAAAATGTCTAAGTTTTTACTTTTGACTGAATAATTGATATAGGCGACAATGGTTGTGAAACAAAAACACAACGGGAAATACCCAACAAAAGAACAAAGCTTATAACCTTTGGGACCCATCTGTATCAAGTGTGTAGAAATGTCTGAAGGGTATTGTACAATACTAAAGAGCAGAATTTATACATATTTTTTAAATGCAATGAGCTCTATGGTGTTACGAAGAATCAATGCAATTTTCTCTAAACACGGCCCTTTCAATGGATGTTACAGTGTAGAACCTTAGCTGTACTCATAAGCATGACACGCTTATTAGCAGAACTCCATGTAACCAAACACAATATCTTAACTTACAGTAGACAGGCTTAATAGACCTCAATCATTTTATCTGCAGTGTAACCAACTGCAGAAGGCTGTTACTGGTAAGCTAGTGTAGTCGTTTATATAGATTTTGTACTTTATACTACAGAGAGCTTTTTGTGGATGTGTTGCAAGTTACTTGTGGAATAGAGGTAAGTCCACCATAAAATATAAGCAAAATATAGGGTTAGGGTTAGTACACTCTAGCCTATAATTTCTACAAAGTATGCAAATCAAAGTTGAGAAAACCCTGTGGTCAATCCCAAATGCTAGCCTGAATATGGTTTCATATCACATGTAGTATATTACATTTCCTACTGTATATACATTTTTAAAACATCAGTGACTTGAGAAATATTTGAGTGCCACTCTAATACCACTAGATGGCTCTATAAGCCCACAGTTCGAGTGAGTGGAAGCCATTCCACTACAAAGCACAGCAGACGAAATTGGTTAGGCCCAGGAATTATTTTGCTAGAAAAAGATAAGGTTGTGCCTACTTCAAAGGTCTTGTGTCAACACATGTACTGAGGTCTGATAAACTACTCGCCTCAAAAAGAATACAGCAAAGAAGCAGTTGTAAAATCGGAAAATAAAAGTAAGGAAACTGGCCTTAATCATGAATCATATTAGTTTTAATAATGATGATCATCATCATCACAATCATCATCATCACCATTATCTCCACAAAGATTTTGAGTAGTAGTAAAGAAACATTTGTTTTATAAAATCTGTTTATTACATTTGGAATACTTTATGGTTTAATATGAGTAGAATATCGAATTATTTTACTTTTTACTTTCTCTTTACAGTGCAAGCAACATTTTCATTAGAAACTATGAATTCATTCCAAAAAGTTAAATTGTTTGGGTTCATAATTCAATAATTAATAATAATTCAATGACCATAAGTAAATCACACAAACAAACTAATAACTAAAAAAAGGTTTAAAGAGATGAGTGTGTAATATCAATTCAAAGAAATAATGTAGGTTGTCATATTTTTGTAGGCTGGCTGCTTTGTCTAATGGCTAAAACTCGTCGATCTTTGTTTTAAATCTACACTTTGCAGCAATCATCAGTTCCAACCTGAACTTGACCTAAGCCTGTGTTTCAACTCGTAATGAGTAAACAAGTGTGACAGACATTTGAGCGAAAACATTTACTGCTTTAAAACGAACCATTGTTGAATCCGATTTCGGCCACTCATCCTGACAGGCGACTTCGAGAGACTGGTTGCATATAGTTCTAGGTTCCCTCCATACAGGAAACCCTGTCTGAACATGTTGTGTACTGCACATCAATTATATTTTCCCACCAATGATTATGCCATTTTCTTTTAACAAAGTGGTACCTCAATCTCCATCTATAGGACAGGTGTCCTTTAGGGGGCTGCGTATGCAGAGATCTGGATCCCAGCCATCCAATTAGTCCATCACATTCGGCATGCTAGCCTGACAGACGCCGGGACGTAATCAGCGTTTCCGTCCCAGAATAGCACCCAAGAGAGTCCCAGGGCTGTGAGGAAGTACCAGAACACGTCAAACACATGGACCACGACTCCATTGTGGGCCTGCCAAAAGGTCAATTAAACTGTCAACCAGGGGAAATGTCTCCCACAATGCCGACTCCCGGGAGGGTGCAGTCCCCAGCGTCGATGAGTATGCCTAGAGGAGACCCACGCCCGTTCTCTGGTAGTTGACTATCTAGTGATTTGGACAAACAAAGTAGAGTAGGTTAAAGCTTCCGATGTAGACAAAGAAAAGGTTGAGGGAAATGTTAATGATGTAGAGATTTGTTTCCGCCATTAGATTAACTGATTTTACACCTCCGTACCTGTCATGCATGTAACTCTTTGAGCAGCTCAATTGAGTTTCTGTCAAAACACCTGTCACTTCTCAGTGAAGTGTATCGATGAACCCGCTGGGCGTGAGGGAGTTCCCTGACAGGTCTACCTCTACTCTTCCGTAGAACTGCCTCCTTCCTTTTCCCTTGCTTCCTGTCACCCTCAGGTCTTTCTCCAGACCTGCTGTGGCTTCAGTGTACGCTACAACGAAACATGCATGGAGAACTGACACGATCCTTCATTTCTCTCTCTAACAAAGCATGGCATAAAAAAGCATGGCCATCTCTGCCACTCCACACGAAGATAGGAAGTCGATTTCCCTCGGTGGTGGCCGTGATGTCACCTCGCTCGTTTGATCGCAGTGTGAGTGTGACCGCGTTTGCATTCTGAACAAAGTGTCGACTCATCCTGGCGACAGGATAGGGAGCCAGCGCTATCCTTGAATCATCGGATTGATTTCAGCGTCGCTGCCACCAGCAGCCGTGCCCGCGGGGAAAGCATATGCACTCACCGGGACTATTTTGCCTTTGGCTAGAAAACATCGATCAAACAACAGGTGCCCTCTCAGAACCCCAGACATCCCAGCATAGATGTCGCGTGGAGCCCCGACCTCGTCTGAGGCTGTACTGTATGAAGCGTATAGCAGGCCAGTTCAAAATGGCTTCGTTCAATGACTTCTTTTGAGTTGTGGTGGAGAGTTATTGGTCATGACGGACGTTTCTGATGCTTGATCTCTCTTGTGGGACCACAAAGCCTTTCCTCCCAACCACAAATATGTTTGTATCACTTTGCTTGTGCATTGTAATGGCTTCCCAAGTGTACCTTACGAATATTTCGCCCCTTGTTTGGAGGGAAAGTGGGTCGCTTAAGGATGTAACAGGGCCGCGTATCTGCCTCTGAAGGAGAAGAGAGAAGTGGGAGATGCCGGGGTGAAAAGTAGTTGTTCAGCAGGAAGAGGACTAGCAGATCTCAGAATAAGCTGTGTGTGTGTGTGTGTGTGTGTGTGTGTGCGTGCGTGAATGTGCTTAAGTATCAAGGTTCTACCCAGGTGGACTGAGAGATGATGCTGGGGTTTGACAGTGACAAATGACAAGAGGAAGTCTCCCTCATTCTCGCTCCTTCTCTAGCAGTTAGACAACACACAGAGACGGCATTCTGCCCCTGCCCCTACTCCACAACCCCCCCCTCCCTCCTCCTCCTCCTCCTGCCAAGGCACCTCATCAGCATTCAGCATGCATCATCAGCTCACTCCATCCAATCACGTGCAGCTTGCTGTACTGCGTGCCTGTGGGTTTGTGTGTATGTGTGCCTGTGTGTGTGTGTGTGTGTGTGTGTGTGTGTGTGTGTGTGTGTGTGTGTGTGTGTGAGATAGAGAGAGAGAGAGAGAGACGGGCAAAGATAGCCTGAGAGAATCCCTCTATGTTTAAACTGTGTTTTTCTCAAGGTCACATGTGGGACTGTTCCGTCATTGCCTAGCATGCAGTGACTGGTTACGAGGTTTGCACAACGGAAGGCCATTTTAAAACATTTCTGGGTAAGGTCAATGCCAATGGACGGAGTCCAGAAGTGTGCCACCAAGCCAGATGTTTGTTGGATTACGGATTTAAATGATACCATCTTTCTGCTAGATGGATGCGCCCATTCTGGCTTTTTAGTTTGTGGTTGTCCCACTGGAATCATGATCATAATCTGGGATCCTGTGAAAGGGTTAACTGTCAAGAGGAGACAGACGAGAACCTGAGTGCGAGTTCGATTTCTCCTCTAGACTGTACACGTCTTTGATAGCCAGTTCCCATGGTAACAAGCGATTGCGGGGCACCTGACCTACATATGTGGCAAATGTACACAAACACATGCTAACCATCTGCCATCACTGCTCCACAGGGGCACAGAGGGGGGGTTCACTTGTCTGCGTATCGTAAACCCATATCAGCTGACGGAACCTGCAGGGAAATCGTAGCCACTGCAAATTGTCGTTTCTAGAAGGCCATCAGTTCCATATAGCTCTCTCGTTTACAGTCTGCTTTTAATTCTGATCAATGACTGAAAATGAGAGGGGGGCTTTAAAGTGACGCTAAGTGCAGACCTTTAAATGGCCTGATTGATCTCCAGTTGGCCTGTGTGAACAGCTGTCGGATGACCGAAGGTCAGTACTGCTTTGCGGCGACCACGTACATCAAATGGAGAAAGCCGTCGAGTGGGATCTCGTCAAATCTGTGGTGAGATTAGCGGCACAAGAGCCCCTTGTGTTGTTGTTACTTGTTTGTGATGCAAAGATCATACCTTGATACTAGCCGATGAGACGGATGAAAATCCTTCACTGCACCAAATAGTGTTACAGCATAGTACGTCTGCAACAGTAATTCCCTCGGGACTCATTGCAGAGGGTTGGTATTAACAGAAGGCCGAAGGTTAGAGGACCCTGTGGACCCTGTCTGCCACCCACCCTTTACGCCCCTCTAATGGAGACCTCGGGGCAAGCTCTCCTAGAGGTGTGCTGTGTTCCAAAATAGCGTCTCTCTCTCTCTCTCTCTCTCTCTCTCTCTCTCTCTCTCTCTCTCTCTCTCTCTCTCTCTCTCTCTCTCTCTCTCTCTCTCTCTCTCTCTCTCTCTCTCTCTCTCTCTCTCTCTCTCTCTCTCTCTCTCTCTCTCTCTCTCTCTCTCTCTCTCTCTCTCTCTCTCTCTCTCTCTCTCTCTCTCTCTCTCTCTCTCTCTCTCTCTCTCTCTCTCTCTCTCTCTCTCTCTCTCTCTCTCTCTCTCTCTCTCTCTCTCTCTCTCTCTCTCTCTCTCTCTCTCTCTCTCTCTCTCTCTCTCTCTCTCTCTCTCTCTCTCTCTCTCTCTCTCTCTCTCTCCTTGTTTCATCGATTCTGCCGAGACAACGCAAGGGGCAGTGGTCCCCCGTGGGGTATGCTGTGTAATAAATCTAATTCCTGTCTACATGTGGAGGCTCAGGGGACGATGCTGGCCCATTTTCACCTAGACAAATATATCCTCAAAATGGTGGAAAGTGGGACAGAAAAGGGTCATGAAGGTGCACCTGGGCTGGTCTGCTTGCCAAAGACACCACACACTCCAAATTAGGGCACCCTAGCAAGTATAACTTTTTGAGGACAAGGAAATGAGTGTTCGTAAACATGCAACTCTTATTGCTATGGTGTCCGTTTAAAGGTTTGTATTCTCGGCGAAAGGCAACATGCCTGAAAATGATTTGAGAATTGAATGCAGCGAAGCATGGAATGCTGTGAATCATTTCCTGGCCAAAAGTGATTGAAAACAGGTAGCGATTTTTTGCGAGGTTTAGCGAACTGCTCAACTTCTCTTAAGTTTCAGACACTTTCTGTTAGCTTCTGAGAAACGCACAAAAACACCACTGAAATGTCAGTTCCGAGAAAGAAGAATGTCACACTAGCTAATCTCCCCATGGCTAGCCTAATATGCAGTTATTTCAACTAAAATAGAAAAAGAGCCTGTTATTCACAAGACAACTCACCAGACGCAATCGTTAAATGAACCACGAAATGCCACTGTCGCTTCTGGTGACCGCTCAACACCGCTCAACTTTACGTGAACTCTACATCACCAGATATGGAGTCCTTCTCTGCAGCCGTTTTCTTGGTGAACACTAGTTTAGGAATTCCACTTTCCTCTCTCATTTGCATATATCATCGGAAATGAGTGATCTGACGCGTCTCTGGCGAGGGAAGATGTGAAAAAGTCATTTACAGGTCCCTGGCTCCAGTTTTTTTTTTTTTGCAGTTGTGGTGCTAAAGCCAGGGGAAAGATGGACGGGACCAGTCAAGCCTCTCATCATCTTTTTTGGAAATTCCATTATCACCGAGATCTATTTAACACCACCAGTGGCAGCTGGGATTGTGACACTGGTTTGCTGGAGCATCTCGTCTGTTCCTATTTGTTACCAGTTTCTTTCCATCTCTGTTTACAACAGAAAATCCATTACCAAATACTACCAAATGTGCTGTAGGCAAGCTATAAAATATGCAAGGCCATGTGTCAAAAGCACAAAGGCTCTGAGAATTGTTGTAAAGCCACGACGCACAACCAATTTTGGACCAGTGACAATAGGCTAGGCTTGTGGCCCACATTGTTGATTGCAGAAGGCAGGCTGTACAGCAGCCATCCATTTTTAACAACAGATGCCCGTACAGAGCACACTCCAGGACAAGTGTTCAGGCAAGCGCGAGTGGTAAGTGTCCGCTCCCCCAACACTTGAGACAGAGTCCTCCTCTTTCTGCCAACTGAGACCCAACCCAGTTTAAAAAAGACTTATGAGAAGGAAATGTGTTAAAAAAAAATTACAAAAAGAGAGAAAGAAGAAGAAGACAAAGAGGCTAGAGCACATGTGTTGTGTTGAGTGTCTGTTGATGGGAGGTGTGTGTGTGTGTGTGTGTGTGTGTGTGTGTGTATGTGTGTGTGGGTGGCTGTTAACAGATGAGACCAGCAGAGCCAGCTATAAGGACTGTGATGTTATTTACCTTGACAGGTACAAGCAAGCCTGGACGTCAAGTTTCCAGCAGACAAAAACACATTTTAGTTAAACCCTGACAAATGAAAGCTCTCTCTCTGTTGGGTTCCAATACCCAAGTTAAGTTCACCTAGCGTACTGAGAGATTTTAAAAGTACGATCCTTGTCCCCTTTAGGCAAATGTTGCCCCATCCAAACCTAGCCTACCCCCCCCCCTAGTCAAATTCGTTTTAGACCTTAATGTGATTCGGCTGCACACAGGACAGCTATTCCGAGGAATTTCTCCCTGCCTGAATACTTTATATGAATTAAAATAGGTTTACAGACTGGACAGTGGCACTAGTTGAGGCTCATACATATTTATGGTTTCAACAGATTTGGGATGGGAAATTATATAACATATTTCTTCAAAATTGAGTGAAAATCTTGAGCCTTGTACATTGTTTGCCAATCTGTTTCAGTCCAAGGTTTTGTGCCACAGGAAAACAATTGCCTCTTACATGCAAATCGAAAATGCTCCAGCGTTTTTACCTCCCTGTGGTGGCACACAACAACTCGCATTTGCGTTAGGATTCGTCTCCTTATAAAACACTCGCTGGAAACCATCCAATGCTCTTACAGTCTGGTTTTGGGCACACCTCATTTCCCCCCGCTGCCCAAGGGAGACTGTTTTAGCTGGGACAAACTCTGAAGACACAAAGCTGCGTGCTGATGCACTATGCATGAAGAACTAGCGCAATTAGCCTGGAAAGCTTTCCTTCCTCAAACTGCCTGTTTCACTCCTTCATCCCTCCGTTTGCGACGTAAGTGAGCTATTTTTGGCTTCCTCCCTACCAAGGGTACATCATGAAAATGATCCAGAGAAACATTTGTTGGCCGTGATAGACGAAGCACTTTGTATTCCCATCCCCTGAACATCACTAGCTGTTGACGTGACACCTTCAAGATTCACGTCACAATGAGTTCACCTTTCAAACAGATGGTTGTCAACTTAAACTGCATTGAGACTTAAGGAGACACCCCAATTCACTTAAAAACACACTGTTATTAATCGGTGTTGTGCAATTTTGAGCATTCTGTGTATTATTGATTTAGAGAATCTGTAAATGCACATGGTTGCAAATACAGTGAAACATTGAAAAAATTGCAAATGAAGAGGAAAGAACACACGTGGGCATCGTCCTTATCATGTGCCAGCTTTGTGCACGTGCCAACCTCTGGTAAGGGTCAATCCTAGTGGATTCTCACCACATCGAAGCATGCACCTCGTGCAAAAATAATGGCAGGAGCTGGAACGAGAAGCCCCAGTGCCACAGCCACCTGCTCCAATGGCTCACCATCAACACTTTCAGACGGTGCAAACTCCAGGGATCGAGCCCTGCTTGTTAAATAAATATTGAAGTGCAATGGGCAGGATTCAAACTCAGGCTTCTGTGTAGTGACGCACCCAATCTAAAACTGAGTCAGCCAAAAACCTTAGTTGGGGGAAATATGGGTTTTGTCTGTTTCACTGATCCTCACAGGGAAACTGGACCCCATGGGGAGTGCTAATCTCACGGGTGGGACAAATGCTCTGATCTCCATGGAAGCCAAAACAACTACCAGTGAGCCAATGAGGAAGATACTGCACGGCGTATGGGATATATCACAGATACTGTCTTTATAATGGATCCCTGTCTCATTCGCTGCCTTAAGACACGATAAAACCAATTCAGTAGAACACATCAAACTAGATTAAAAGGGACCCTGGGTGAACAAATACCACACATCTTTGGTACTTATTTTAATTGTTCTTTAAAGAAACTCATAAGACACTCAATTATTGCTTTAGGAAAAAGAAATTGCTCCCTTGGGCTTAATAGAGGACGACCTTTCTGAGCATTGGTTATTTTATGAACAGCATTACCCTAGTTACTGCTCCATCTCTCACGACAGCGTGGAGGAAACCATCTGAAATGTAATGTTAGTCAAATCAATTCGCTTATTGTTCATTTTAGAAAAAAACTCAATAACCATCGATTTAATTGAAAATAGGAGAGTTTCAAATTGAAAGAGGTAAGTCCAAAATATTCGTTGGTGTTGCTATTGGCAAACTTGATTAGTGAGAGAATCCCGCAATGTTTAAGGATAAACCCCAGTCACTCCTCTTCTTCCTAAGGAAGCTCATATCTCACAGGTCACATTGTTGAGTTGATCCTACTCTTGTTATATTATGGTGTTGTTTGAAGCCTTTTGATGTTTTCCTTAATACTTATGCTGGTATGGATAAGATAACCGAATATAAAGTTAACCTGCTAAGCATGGAAAAGGAAAGGGAATATCTTGACCAATAAAATACTTCTTTACCTTATTGTAAAAAAGCAGTAAGTACTGTATTTTTTACGTGGATCATTCCTGGTGGTCAGAAAAGTAGGGTTTGGAGTACACATAACAACTACCTTTATATAGGCTTATAGAAAATAGATGGTATGCAAATTAGTCACAGTAGCAGTAGAAAAGTACAGAGGCCACATTTCTATAAGATGTCTGTTGACAAGCGGTCAGATTCCTTTCGAGGAAATCTAAAACTTCTTCAACAAGGGCAGCAACTTTTGATCCAACAGAACCGAACCCTGAGGGCTTAAGGCAGTGAGCAAAAGAGGGTTCAATATTTTGTCCGGGCATCTGATGACAGAGCGCCATGATTGGTTAGGGCCTTGGGACCGGACCTCCCTGCTGTGGCGGCCTTGGGGCTGTGCCTGGAAATGGCCAGAGTGGATCTGAGAATGTGTTCAATCTTTGATGCTGGGCCGCCGCCGGTACTGGAGAGCGCTGTGGAAAAGGTCACACTCACAAACCTCACCCTTTTGCCCATCTACATATTCTAGCACGGTGGCCTAATGAGATCGGCCAGTTCCATCCTGTTGAAGGTTGAAGGAGCACTCCGACACGCACGGCTGGTTATGGAGAGGAAATGAGGTGATTGCCCAACGTCGCCGTCAGTTGGGTGGATCTTCACGTTAGTCATCACTCACCCTTCCAGGAGACACTACCGATAGAGTTCGGTACAGCTACAGCACAATAGTCCTCAAATAGAGGAATGATAAGACAGACAATGTATGATACATTACATATGGGTGCGGAGAGATTTTATGAGGCACATTGACTGAACACCACTTTTTTTTCAATAAATACAAAATATTTTGTATGTTTTTTTTACTCTCCCTTTCAGACTGTTAGGACTACTTGTATGGGTCTTTCTCAGGTCAGTGATTTCATATGAGGTAAGACTCTTATGCTCCAGGTTTCCATTTGAAGTATTGCAATGTGGCCGCTGTGTAGATACCGCTATTTCTTTCAAAACCAACAGAATGATTCACATGGGCGCAAAAAAGCTTGCTGAAGGACTGGGTGTCTGCGTGCGTACATGTACCTATCCATGTTCTCTCAAAGGACACGTGGGACAGACCATATGCTGATGTACCTCTTGTGTGTGTTTGTGTGTGTGTGGGGGGGTCAGTGTGTGTGTGTGTGTGTGTGTGTGTGTGTGTGTGTGTGTGTGTGTGTGTCCTCGGTCCAGCAGCATCACCCCTTGGGACAGCCTCTGCGTCTGACCCCTCTCTCCTCTCTCCTCTCCTCTCCCCTCTCCTCTCTCCTCTCTCCTCTCCTCTCCCCTCTCCTCTCCTCTCCTCTCTCCTCTCTCGTCTCCCCTCCTCTCCTCTCCTCTCTCTCCTCCCCTCTCTTCTCTCCTCTCTTCTCTCCTCTCCTCTCTCCTCTCTCCTCTCTCCTCTCCCCTCCCCTCTCCCCTCTCCTCTCTCCTCTCCTCTCCTCTCCCCTCTCTCCTCTCTCCTCTCCCCTCCTCTTCTCCCCTCTCCCCTCTCCTCTCTCCCTTCCCCTCTCTCCTCTCTCCTCTCCCCTCCTCTTCTCCCCTCTCCCCTCTCCTCTCCCCTCCTCTTCTCTCCTCTCCCCTCTCTCCTCTCTCCTCTCCCCTCTCACCTCTCTCTTCTTGGCCAGGCAGGACCGTCGTCCAGGGGGACTCTGGAACGTGGGTCAGACAGGGCTACACACTCAGCGCAGAGAGACGGAGATCAGGATAACAGCTGGCCCAGGCTCTGCTGCATCGACGGGCCCACTCTCCAAGGACATCAGTTGACCCAGGCAGATCCATGGTCTGGAAGGGTATCTTAAAGAGTTACAAGGATCTACTATCGGGAAAATGGTGGGGGCTTTGCTAAGTTGTGACAGAATTTGTCAACTGAATTCTTTCCACACCATCACGTCTTCATATTTATGGAATAGCTGTAAAATATTCCATCTGAAACCTTTTAATAGTCATAGCAGTCATAGTTTAACTCTCTTGATAAGGCTACACGCAAACTTGACATATTCTTCGAAAACAAGTCTGTTATATTTTGCAACTCACTTCTTTTTTTTAGACAGTTTGATAGGCTGTAGCAAATTTTAGTTGGACAAAAAAAATGCCCAGCTATTGTTAACATTCACACGTTCAAGTGACAAATATATCTATCATATGCCTAATCTGCATTTGTAATCCCTCAAAAATCTGTGAATCGTCATCGCATATGCCCTGGATTTATTTATAGGAATGTAGCCTGTCAGAATTAGCACCCTAACTCAATGTGCCAGGAACAGATGGCATTTCTTACAGAAGCTACAGCTTTCCAATAAAGAGCAGCATATTAGGAGGAAGAAATTAGACAAAAGACCATGAGGGAAAGAATGAAGGGTTCAAAAGAAGGCTGTGTACTGAAATCCCTCTGGGTAGAAGCATACAGTTCTCCAAGCAGACATCTCTGCATCCCAGGTCCATTCTGCCCACGGGTTCACCTCACACGTCCTGGTGCTGCTGCTCTCCGGGTGTTCCAATGTATTGGCTGGTCTTTAAAGTTTACACAGATTATATCTGTTCTGTCTGCAGCATCCTGGTCTTTCCGCTACATACTTGCGCAGCCGCAACTCCAGGTGACACAGTTTCTCTGGCTCATGTCTCATTCGGACTGGATTTAAATAAAGTCTCTTTAGTTTCATTTCGCTGCATCCCTGCTGGCCTTCTGGATGAGCGGCTACTCAATGTGCACCATATTTAAATAAACCCCACAGCTTCAAGCAAAGAGCTGTGGCGAGACTTTCTTTGTCTCTCTGGGTTCGTCATGGCAGCCACTTTTGGAAGCTCATTATCCTTTGAAGATAAGAGACGGAGCAGAGATTAATGAGAGATACGTCTCGGAGCAATAAAAGCAGCCCAGCCATCCGAGCTGCCCCCCCCCCCCCACACACACACACTGACTCGCTAATGCCCCCCTCAGTCCGGAATGGTTTAACACTGGTCGGACTGGAGAGTCAAAGTCCATTACAGCGACAGCGACAGGGGCAAGGGGCAAGGGGCCAGGCTTGAATGGGTTGTAGATACAGTATGTGCAGGCCGGTAAAAAAAGAAAGACTGGGTCTGTACAGTGTTGTTTATGTTGTTTGGTACCTGGTAATGTGTGCCAAGTTCACCGCCCACCTTTGAATTCCAGAATACATTTTAAGGGCAGTTGCCTTCCACCACATGTCCTTTAGAATCTTATATTATCCCACTGAAACAAACAGATGTAATTTTAGTGTGTTGGTTTAAATATTCATGTTTCCTTTATCTTCTTAGTACTCTTCCGGTTATACATATTGCAATAGCTTTGTGTTTTCAGATTTAGGATGTGGATGTTGCTAGCTGGAAGGGAAAGGATCTGTGGTTATGCAGCCGCTTCGTTTAGGCAGAAAGGCTTCGAGGGGGAATCTAGCCTTCCTGGGAGAGGAAATGAAGTCTTGCACCCCTTCACTCCTCTCTGCCTCAACCCTCCCACAGCCACTTCTTCTCCCATGGACACCTTAACTTCCCCCCCCCCCCCCCATCCCTCCCCTCTTTTGCTCACTACTTCATCGGCTATATCTTGCACCGTCTCATATTCTCATCTCGCTCCCTCGCCCTCTGTGTCTCAGCTCGCCCTCTTTGATCACGGGTGCTTCAGTGATACGCTTGCTATGGGCCGACCCCAAAACCTTCACCTTCCCCCGGACTCCTCAAGTGCGGTTGATGCAGTCGCATAGATGGCGTGACGCAGACGTATGTATTCATGAGGCTGGTCGGCCTCAAGGCCCTCCAGAGAGCTGGAGACAGAAAGGGGAACTAGAATGGGTGTGTGTGTGTGTGGGGTGTGTGTGTGTGTGTGGGGGGGGGGGGGGGGGGGGGAGAACATGGGGTGCAGAGCGAGAAATGAAAAGAGCGGGGGGTGGGGGCGGGCTGGGGGGGTGCGCGAGCCAGTGAGAGCTGGTGGGAGACAGGAAAAGAGGCAGGGAATGAAGGAACAAAGGAGCGAATGTTTGCACATTCTTTGGCAATGTAAATGTCAATTTAGCACGGCAAGAAAGCATTGCAAATCCAAGCGATGTTGAAATGGAAACCAGAAGGGGGACCCCTAATACCCAAAGCTCTTCTTTGTTATTATTTCTAAAAGTCCTTGAAATGGCAAGTAAACTGTTATCTCAACAAATTGTTATTATTAGAAGGGTGGGACAATTTGGAGAGCGCATTCCATCCCCGACTAATAGCCTTGGTCTTGCATGCGCACAGTTACACTTGTAATTACATGAAGTGCATCCGGAAATGCACAGATGATGTGACCCACACAAAGAACATCATCACTTGGGCTAACAAGAGGCCATGGCTAACAGGGGCTGTCCATCGGCTGCTGAGGGCCAGAGACAAAGCCTTCAGAGCCGGGGATAGAATTGGCCTGAGAACAGCAAGAGCCAGCCTGTCCTGTGGTATCAGAAAAGCAAAACAGGACTACTCAAAAAAGATTATCAGCCACTTTAATGACAGCAGAGACACGCGCAGCCTGTGGCAGGGCATCCAGGCCATAACGGATTACAAGCCTGCATCACAGACCTGCGACGACAACATCTCTCTGCTCAATGACCTCAACAGCTTCTTTGCACGATTTGAAGCAACAAACAACACAAGCCCACAGAAATCCCCCCCCCCCCCCCCCCCCCCCCACGACCAGGCTCTGTGCCTGTCTGCTGAAAGCGTGAAGAGGGCACTCTCCACCATCAACCCCCGCAAAGCAACAGGCCCAGACAACATCCCAGGACGTGTACTGAGGGACTGCGCAGAGGAGCTTACGGATATCTTCACGGATATCTTCAACACTTCTCTGAGTCAAGCTGCTGTTCCATCACACTTTAAGTCCTCCACCATCATACCTGTACCAAAGAAACAGGCTCCATCCTGCTTCAATGACTATCGCCCTGTGGCACTGACCCCCATTATTATGAAGTGCTTTGAAAGGCTAGTCATGTCCCACATCAAGTCCATCCCCCCCCCCACCCTGGACCCCTTTCAGTTTGCATACAGAGCAAAACGTTCCACAGAGGATGCAATCTGCTCTGCTCTCCACCCAGCCCTCACCCACCTGGAAAAAGCAGACTCATACGTGAGAATGCTTTTCATTGACTTTAGTTCAGCTTTCAATACCATAATCCCACAACAACTTATCTGTAAACTGGACCAGCTGGGGCTCAACACCTCCCTTTGCAACTGGGTACTGGACTTCCTCAGTGACAGATCACAAGCTGTACGAGTCGGCAACAACACCTCGAGCCTCATCAAACTTAGCACTGGGGCCCCACAAGGTTGTGTGCTCAGTCCCCTGCTCTTCACCCTGCTGACTCACGACTGCACACCAACCTACAGCACCAATCACATGGTGAAGTTTGCAGACGACACAACTCTGGTGGGTCTCATCACCAAGAACGACGAGACCCACTACAGGAAGGAGGTCAACCTTCTGACCACGTGGTGCAGAGACAACAATCTCCTGCTGAATGTCAGTAAAACAAAGGAGATTGTGGTTGACTTCAGGAAAAGCCACACTGAACACCCGCCACTGACCATCGATGGTGCTGCTGTGGAGCGAGTGAGCAGCACCAAATTCCTGGGGGTGCACATCAGTGAGGACCTCTCCTGGGCCACCAACTCTGCAGCACTGGCGAAGAAAGCCCAGCGGCGCCTCTACTTCCTCCGTAAGCTCAAGAGAGCGAAAGTCACCAGACCGATTCTGAACACTTTCTACCGGGGCACCATTGAAAGCATCCTGTCCAGCTGCATCACTGTGTGGGGAGGTAGCTGCACTGCACACAGCAGGAAAGCGCTGCAACGCATTGTGAACACAGCTGGAAGGATCATTGGTGCCCCACAGAATCGGTCTGCCCCACTCCCCTCCCTGCAAGACACATACATCACCCGCCTCACCCGAAAAGCTACCTCAATTGCGAACGACACCAGCCACCCAGCACACAGTCTGTTCAGCCTCCTGCCCTCTGGAAGAAGATACAGAAGCCTCCGTTGCCGCACTGGCAGACTCAGAAACAGCTTCATACATCAAGCTGTCAGGGAACTGAATTCTCTCCCATCACTCCCCCCAGCCAGATCCTCCAGACTGACAGGAAGCTGAAATCCCCATCTGCCCCCCCCCCACCCCCCCCCCCCCCCACAAACACAAGAACACTCAGGACTCTGCAACAAACTGTATCCTGCACTTTTATCACTTTTATCACTTTTTATCACTTTATTATGCTCGCCATTTACCAAACACGACCAGAAGACGAGAGGACCAGACGAGCACAAGACCAGAGAGAGGACCAGAGAACCACAAGACCAGAAAGTGGACCAGGGGACCAGAGGACCAGAGGACCAGAGGACCAGAGGACCAGAGGACCGGAGGACCGGAGGACCGGAGGACCAGAGGACCAGAGGACCGGAGAGCCACAGGACCAGAGGGTGGACCAGGGGACCAGAGGACCAGGGACTGGAGGACCAGAGGACCAGAGGACCGGAGGACCACAGGACCAGAGGGTGGACCAGGGGACCAGAGGAGCAGAGGACCGGAGGACCAGAGGACCAGAGGACCAGAGGACCACAAGACCAGAGGGTGGTCCAGAGGACCAGAGGACCGGAGGACCAGAGGACCAGAGGGCCACAGGACCAGAGGGTGGACCGGGGGACCAGAGGACCAGAGGACCAGAGGACCGGAGGACCAGAGGACCACAGGACCAGAAAGTGGACCAGGGGGGACCAGCTTGATTCTTCCCAGTCAAAACCACCAACACCCTCTGAATGGACACTGAACACATGGACTAGCTCAATCCAGCTCAGTTTAAACAGCAGCACTGGTAGTTCTGCACTACCACAACCATAACTTATACATCAACTTATGCTGCTAACCTAACTTATACATACTACAAACAAACTTACAGTAACATATGCTGCTACCCCTAGCAATACATTGTAGACTATACATTTCTGCATATATATATGCATATATATAATTTTATTGGCCATCTTTTGGCTTTAGTATATATGTCTTATCTGTGTTTTGAATGTGCACTTTATATGTTTACCGCAAGAGTGTGGGAAACGTCTTTTCGATTCCTTTGTATGTCTCGATATGTGAAGAAATTGACAATAAAGCTACTTTGAATGGAAGGGTGGAGGGGATAGGGGAAAAAGTAGATGGAATTAAAGTGAATAACGATTTTTCCTCTTTTTAAGTTTTTGAGGTCAGTGAGTCCCTTTTCTCCCTCGGTGGTAGAACTAGTCAAGGCTACCCCTAGCCCATTAAAATGTAATTCCTAGGACATGAAAAAAAAAATATATATAGGGGTAAGGACCTTGCTCGGTTTTATGTAACGTGTTTTCAGGCCATTGACAAGATAACAACTTGTTGTGAGTTGAACAAATTCTGCCCAAAATAGGGGTGGTTGTGCCAGAATGTGCAAATTGAAAGACAGAAAAAAAAAGAAGCTTTTTCATACATGGCGCTAGGTTTGGACAAAATCGATGTTTTTTGGTGTTAAGCGTCCATTCAAGCCTGAGGTTGAGAAAATGTGAGTTTAAGAATGAACATGAAAATGTGAGGTTGAGAATGAACATGAAAATGTGATGTTGAGAATGGACATGAAAATGTGATGTTGAGAATGGACATGAAAATGTGAGGTTGGTCCAACAACAGGTCTACTATAAGTGCAATCATGCAGTGGACCTGCCAGGTAATAACAACAACACACTCACAAAAAGGAAAATTCTCAAGGAACAATATAATAGGAAATACATTAGACAGTAGGGTGGCATATACCTCTACTCTTCAAAATATACTATTGTGCTGTTGCTACGGTGATACGTGTGCGTGTGTGTTTGTGTGTGAGTCTTTATGAGTGTTAGTGTTAATCAATGAATGGATGGCAGTAGTGATCTATGTGTTTGGGTTGCCACACAGGGTTCTTTTAAGACTCAATTCTCTCTCAATTCAGCGTGACATGCATTTGCATTTTATTAACCGTAGTTGTGATTGATTAAAAAGACTGTATTAATGTGGCAATGCTCTACTCATAGCCAGTGAGATACAAAGAAGAGCTATTTATAAGTGGAACAAGTGCTCAGTGTATCTCATCCATTCTCTAACCCTGTAACACTTGGCAGGTACTCTTTGCGCTGCAATGCAACACAGGAGGCAGTCACAGAACATATCTCTTCTAAACCATTCTCTTGGATATCAGAGTCCGTCAAATCCCATCATCTCCCTGGTTGACTTAGGCATATACAGTATATTATTCTAATTGGAATCAGCAGGGATCCCATGCAGTGCACCCGCGGCTGATCTTATTGGGTGAATTTGAAAAATAACAAACTTATGTCGTAAATTAATCACAGACATGGTTTGGCTGCCTATTTGGATATAAAAAATGTTTGCTACAGGAACCTTACTTTCTCCCACTTGCGTAGCACTGCAGTTGCCTATGCAGCAATAAATGGAACTTGGAACTTACAGGAAGATAGGTTTGTAATGCAAATTGTTTGTTAACATAACTCTAGTAAGTAATAGTCCTTGAAAATCAGACAGGTTAACTGTAGTGGGACATGTGGGTAACATGTTGATGGGTCTGCCCATGAACCTCTGCGTCCTTGTGGAAGTATTTTCTTTCGGAAAAGACAAAGGGATAGCTGTTTGAAGCCTTAAATCTTGGGTAGGCTATCTAAAGTATATACGTTATTCTTTGAATTGTCAAAGCTGTTTCTTTCTGATTTGAGAAAAATAAGTGTACGTTTCTAGAAAGGTGCCTGTCCCTGAGATCGTCTCTTTCAATGTGCTTCAGCTCTTCACTGTGCCCAGATGTTCACAGCCAATCAGACTTGCTCTTTCTCAAAACGGCTGCCAATCATCTGGTTGCACACTGCAGACTGAAGCTGCGAAGCGTCCGTCTGGATCTTTAAGAACGGTTTCCCCCGCAGATAAATGTGGAAGCAGAGAGCCAATGGTGCCACCCACCCATAACCAGCATTACCTACCCTGGCTTTAAAAGAAACGTCGACTACAGGCCACTGCCCATTCACATCTACCAACACATCCTCTTTTCACTGCAACACAACACATTCTCTTTGGAACAGCAGATATAGCTTAAGCCAAGTAAAGTTGACCCCACTCCACTCAGTCAGTTAGGTACTTCAGATGATTAAAGATTAAACCCTTTAATTATGGCCCTCTGTTGTTATCCATCATAACGTAATCCAGGAGCTTTAAAAAACAACTTACATGATGCAACCAAATCTAATCAAGTGTTACCACCCATGCTAGGGCTGTTGGGTAACAGGCTTTGGTCTGACTCAGAACATATTGTAATTATGTCTGGGCGTCTTAATCCAGCAATAGAGGGCATTATAGGTCACTTGGTACTTATTCAATCTAGAATTGTAATGCTTTGATTGTCACTCAAGCAGGGTTGAACTAATACTTAAGATGCTTTTTGAGCAGTGAGCTTTCATATCTTCATGTTCTGCTTAAGCCTGAGAGAGCTATACTGTAAAGGCTTTCAGAAATACTTTTTTCCAGTAGATTTGGGGTAATTTTGAGCTCCTTCAATTCTTTTAGTACAGAACAGGTTACCATGGCATCAGGAGTTGGGGGGGGGGGGGCTACTTTGTTCCTCTAAGCAATTGATATACTAGTTTATTAATACCATTTCATAAATAATGAGCAAGAGCAGGGCTCGGTGCTATCATGCTAACATAAATTTAGTCCACCTTCTGGAAAGAGAGTTAATGGAATTTTTTATGTCCAAGATTTTTGTTAAATATTTAAAATGTCAAGTATTTGTGTTGAAAGGTGAGCAGAGAGCCCTACTGCAACCGTTTTAATAAAAATTGCAACAAATGGAGTGAAAATTACAGAATGAAAAAAAGATATGATTGGATTAAAGGCATTGATAAAAAAAAAGCCTCGCTTCAACTTCAACTTCAAATAGGGAAGGGTCTTTTAATTGAAGCCTATATAAAGTGCATGCAATAATCCACAAGTTACTTCTAAAGGAAGTAAAAGCATGAATCAATTCTTCAAATCAGAAATAGAAAAATGACAAAAGATGCCTCATGAATGGGAAGAACGAGATTTCTCTAAAGCACTTCTTAAGGCTACTCAGCCTAAGGAAATTGAATTAGCATAGCACTGAAGAGGTTTGTTGTTTATTGATCATATGACTCAAAGAAAGCACATAAATCAGACAGAGAATATGGGTAAAGCAGAGCCCTTAAGCCACTCCATACATTACTAGTTTTATATTGGAAACTACTGTATGTTTCCCCATCCAACACAGAACTGTTGATTCGGTAAGAAATAAACCAGCTTGAAGCGTTTCCTGTTACTCCCCACAGTTTTCTTACATTGTAAGGGAATTCAACAGATTTAGTTTGTTGAATCTGTTGAATTCCCTTACAATGTAAGAAAACTGTCATGATTAAATAAGGCCAATTTATCTCTTGGAAATACATAATATTGACAAACTTATACAAAAAAAATGTGAGTGTGAATCTCATTCATTCACATTAGGATATCATAATCAATTGTATCAAAAGTAGCACCAAGGATAAGTATAACTAAAACAGAACATCGGCCTGCATCAGCACGTTGGAGGTCATTTTGTTACTTTAATTAGAGCCGTTTCAGTGATGTAAAGAAATCTAAACCAAAAAGAAAACATTCAGACAGGTCATATTTGCACATATAGCAAGTGGTAAGTTGTTGATAAAATAGTTTTGTTATAACTTTGGATAGGAAACCAGAGTTTGGAAATGAGTAGTACTTACTTATCAGGGTCTTAAAAAGAGACTGGACAAGTGCAGGCTTGAATGAAGATGGCCTCCTGCCATTTGGTAGAACGGTAGGGTGAAGAACCTCTGTGACGACCTTAAGAAGTCTCGTTAGATCAATGTCTAAGGGAGAAGTAGTGGACTTCGCATGACGTAAATGTATGATTTATTTTATAAAGGTTTTATATCCTAAATACAGATCCAGTATTTTTCTGCAGCAAAATGTCTTCACAAACCTCTAAAAAGGCGGGAAATGTCCATCCGATCAGTTTAGCATAAACTTTATTGTGATGTCAGCCGTTGGTTCTCCACACAACAGTTTGCCCCGGCCAGCGAATGACTGAGATGCCTGGTATGAACGTCCAATAAAACGTGAGCATGTCCTTTCCCTTTGATGATGTGTATAAACAGTACAATGGGCAGAGCTGTTAATTAGCTAGAGCTTTCGTATTCACCATGTGCTGGCTGATTTCACCAGGCTATGTGAAGGAAGCCTCAACAATGTCCCATTTCATCTTCGGAAGAACACCACAGGCATCCTATACCCCAATCGCTCCAGAGTCCTCTCCACTGCATAAATGATTATCCTTTCATGGCTATAAATAAATGGTATTCATCTCTGTTCATTTTGTATGTCTTTTGCTAATACCTCAAGTCTCATGCTTGATTCAGAGAAGCACTTGTTCGACTCTATCACACTAATGAAAAACATGCAGTCAGTCATGTCCTATTTCACACTGGTGCTAAATTCAAATAACCTTGGCAACACCAGGAGTGCAAAGCAAACACCTCCGTCTTCCTGCTGTGTTCTTTTCAGCACCTCCAGGCAACCAGTGACACGTATCCTCAATCGAACCTCCCCTTCGCCTATCAGAAAATACAAACTTATTCATGAATGAACAGCAAGCGGGCTTTCCCACCAATGGTGCACCGAGGCAATGTTTCCAACTGGTTCTCTCGAAAGTCTGTGAAAGAGTGATTCACAGGTGAGGTAACTAACTCTGTGTTTGAGTCAGTGATATGGGTGCATGACTCACCTATTTCTTAATCCCAATGTATTTTTAGTAACACACACCATGGCCTTTAGCCCCTAACTTAGTTTCACCTGCGCAGACTATGTATTTACAATGCAAAAGCTAGCTTATCAGCATTATCAATTGGGTCTTACAGAGATCCTGTTATGGATATGCAACGGATCCAGCTGTGGTCACTGTTAGCGATAACATCTGCCAACGATCTCATCCGTCACGGTGCAGAGCACAACCGCTCGGTGTTAGTGCTGTGTGTCCCCACAGCTCAAGCAGTGGAAAGTGTTGAGGCAGAGATTCAGGGAGAGTTTGACGTCATAGTCAAGGCTTATTCATTAGCCCACGGTGAAATGGGGCGAGGAGCCTCATCAACCATGCAATGATGTCCGGAGGCAAAAGGAAGAAGCGGGAGGAAAGAGAGGATCCAGCCAGCCAGTTGTTTTGTTTAGGCTAACAGGACAAAAGAATTCGGTCTGGGCATTTAGTCAACCGCTCCCCCCCTCTGTCCATACACCAGCTACACTGAGAAATATGGGCAATCATCTCACATCCTTCAACGTGCCCCAAACGTTGTGGGCTTACTGGTTTCATAAGCATTGGAGGGCAGAGCGAGAGGGGAGGGGCAACAGTTTTCACAAGCAATGTATATGGTTCAATGGAATCAATAAGACATTCATACAGTGAGGGAAGTCACTAGTGGGCATCATTAAGTAGTGAATACTCACTGTGGACGGCGTAGTACTTTATCTCTGGATTCCAAGTCAGAGGAAAGCATCTAAATCATCTAATCAAGACCATGCTGGAGACCCCTGCCCATCAGCAGCTGCCAAGTGTCCCCAACCAACACCAGCATAATCACAGAATGGCCCAGATATAAATCATCTTTGCTTGAACACTGGCTGTAATTCATGTGTCACAGCTGTGGCCATCTCCCTTTCCCTCTCGTTACCGAGACTCATTAGTAGATAATTAAAAGTAACGATGCTGATTATGGGGCGCTCTTAAGCGGCCTCTGCAGGGATGTCAGCATTTACGAATGGTAAATGACGCAGACAACGCTATCGCTAACACCAATGGGAGATGGAGGGGTGTTTGTTTACTGGTGTAGACAGTAGATTGTATTGGTGGAGAACCAGCGTGGGACCTGTGAATCTGTCCTGCACCTTTTCCATACCTACGCTACTAACTTCTTATTTATAATAGTCCAGCTATCCACCCCAGTGACCATTATACACACCCCAAGACAAAAACAAAACAAAACCAAAAAAACAATCCTCTCTACTTACCCTCCTTATATATACAGTGGGGCCAAAAAGTATTTAGTCAGCCACTGATTGTGCAAGTTCTCCTACTTAGAAAGATGAGAGAGGTCTGTAATTTTCATCATAGGTACACTTCAACTATGAGAGACAAAAATGAGAAAAAAAATCCAGGAAATCACATTGTAGGATTTTTTAAGAATTTATTTGTAAATGATGGTGGAAAATAAGTATTTGGTCACCCACAAACAAGCAAGATTTCTGGCTCTCACAGACCTGTAACTTCTTCTTTAAGAAGCTCTTCTGTCCTCCACTCGTTACCTGTATTAATGGAACCTGTTTGACCTCGTCATCTGTATAAAAGACACCTGTCCACAGCCTCAAACAGTCAGACTCCAAACTCAACCATGGCCAAGACCAAAGAGCTGTCAAAGGACACCAGGAAGAAAATTGTAGACCTGCACCAGGCTGGGAAGAGTGAATCTGCAATAGGCAAGCAGGTTGGTGTGAATAGATCAACTGTGGGAGCAACTGTAAAAAATGGAAGACATACAAGACCATTGATAAACTCCCTCGATCTGGGGCCCCACGCAAGATCTCATCCCGTGGGGTCAAAATGATCATGAGAACGGTGAGCAAAAATCCCAGAACTACAAGGAGGGACCTGATGAATGACCTGCAGAGAGCTGGGACCAAAGTAACAAAGGCTACCATCAGTAACACACTACGCCGAGAGGGACTCAAATCCTGCAGTGCCAGGCGTGTCCCCCTGCTTAAGCCAGTACGTGTCCAGGCCCGTCTGAAGTTTGCCAGAGAGAATATGGATCATCCAGAAGAGGATTGGGAGAACATCATGTGGTCAGATGAAACCAAAATAGAACTTTTTGGTAAAAACTCGACTCGTCTTGTTTGGAGGAAGAAGAATGCTGAGTTGCATCCCAAGAACACCATACCTACTGTAAAGCGTGGGGGTGGAAACATCATGCTTTGGGGCTGTTTTACTGCAAAGGGGACAGGACGACTGATCCGTGTTAAGGGAAGAATGAACGGGGCCATGTATCGTGAGATTTTAAGCCAAAACCTCCTTCCATCAGTGAGAGCATTGAAGATGGAACGTGGCTGGGTCTTCCAGCATGTCAATGATCCCAAACACAGCGCTCGGGCAACGAAGGAGTGGCTCCGTAAAAAGCATTTCAAGGTCCTGGAGTGGCCTAGCCAGTCTCCAGACCTCAACCCCATAGAACATTTGTGGAGGGAGTTGAAAGTCCGTGTTGCCCAGAGACAGCCCCAAAACATGACTGCTCTAGAGGAGATCTGCATGGAGGAATGGGACAAAATACCAGCTACAGTGTGTGCAAACCTGGTGAAGACTTACAGGAAACGTTTGACCTCTGTCATTGCCAACAAAGGTTATGTTACAAAGTATTGAGTTGAACTTTTGTTATTGACCAAATACTTATTTTCCACCATCATTTACAAATAAATTCTTTAAAATCCTACAATGTGATTTCCTGGATTTTTTTCTCATTTTTGTCTCTCATAGTTGAAGTCTACCTATGATGAAAATTACAGACCTCTCTCAATCTTTCTAAGTAGGAGAACTTGCACAATCAGTGGCTGACTAAATACTTTTTGGCCCCACTGTACATCTATGTTCATCCTCCCTATACATACAAAACAAAACAATAACAACCGTATGATATTCTCACAATGACACTGTACATTAAGACCATTCCACAAACTGAAATACACATACTCTTAAGATTAGTGCGAACTCGTTTTTTCAAGTGAAATCCTGCTCTTAAGTTATACCTCCCCACTCTGTTTAATTTGAGGGAAGAAGTCTAGATTACCAACTATGGATCTCCCGATCCAGGTTTTTTGCCCTCCGATCCGATACTTTCATCTGCCGATACCGAGTACTGATCTGATATTTGTATTTTCCTTGACACAGCTGTACAGTGTATTCTGTAAGTTAGTAAAACCAATTACATTTTGATTGTTTGAATTGATTAACAGCATCAACAAATAATTGCCTGCAGTACTTAGCTTGCCTGACCTGTTGTCACTCGCTGTATTCCTTGGAATGTTTATGTCGTAGGTGCTTTATCAAATTTGTTGTATTGAACTAAGCTGTACTACTTACACCTCGTGAAACACTGGCATTGCAGACATTACAAGTGGCGGTTGGGCCGCTTTGGTTATCCAATTTGAAGTAATTCCATACAGCGGACATTTTCACATTTTGCTTAGAACATAACACGTGCCTCACTGCCACAGATTGTGGATAGAGGCCTAGTGGTTTACCACAATTGACAAGTATTGGAATTTGCCAACTTAATATAGCCGAAACCGATACTTACATTTTGTTTTATATCGGCCGATACCGATACATGGTATCGGATTGGGACATCTCTACAACCAACAGTATAGCATAATATGGTATAGTATAGTACAACAGTATACATTATGTCCTAATTAAGCTATTTGACCAAAGTGAGTAAGTATAGTAAAACAACCAAGTGGCGTTGCATTCTCACAAAGAGTTGAAGCATCACTTGTGTGCACTCTAAGAGCGGAGGTACCAATGGTGACAGCCCTAACCCCAACCCTTCCTGGCTGGGTGCCCAGGCCGATCGCCATGCACGCTCCAGCAAAGACTTCAAAGCCAGAGAGAGTGATGCTAGACACATAAATAAGTGCTCCGTAGTGTCCGGTTCAGTTCCAGACATTATAGCTTCAACCAAGGGTCAGAGAGCATTTTTCAGGATTCATGCTGGATTGACCGAAGAATTCTTAATGCACAGAGGAATGTTGGATTAGTACTGACACTGGTGGTTTCTACTGTAGAGACATAGGTCTACATATAACATGCAGGTAAAATACCCTTTCCTTTATGCCTGTCCTTAAAGGCAAAAATGATATGATTGGATTTGAGCTGTTGTCCACCAAGTTTAGTGGACTGTCAGTTGCAGGCACTGAGCGTACATGCAATGAAAACATAAACAGTTGCACACACACACGCACACACACACATACACACACACACACACATGCGCGCACGCACTCACACACGTACAAGACAGGTGCAAAAAAGATAAATACTTGGGACCAAGCGAAGCGGAGAAGGCGTTGGACTCAATTTAACTACCCGAACTCTGCCAAATTGGGTTGGCATTGGTTACCTTGGCAACAGACAGACGACCTTGCCCTGTTCGAGCTTTTGCCACAAACACACACGCACGCGCGCACACACACACACACACACACACACACACACACACACACACACACACACACACACACACACAGACACACAGACGCCCGTATGTGCGCACACACACAAGCACACACACAAAGACGCGCGCAGGGTAGAATTGTTTAAGGCTTTCCTACAATGCCCTGTCAAATGTATGGAAAATGGTGGAAAGTACACCAACATCAAGTACACTAACCAAAAAAATTCAATATTGTTCTAGATCAAAGACATGCATAAATTAAAGTACACCTAGACTGATGTTGGCTCTGAATACTTGTGAATACAGAGTGAATGTTTTATGTTTTTAGTGCTCTTCTCTCCATCACTGACATTCTTCTACAAGCATTAGTACTCACTCACACACACACACACACACACACACACACACACACACACGAACACACACATCTTATTCAGCTCTCCTCTCCAGCTGTTCTGAGACACGACCAGAGGAGCCTTTCGTCTCTCTCAGACATAAATCCGGCAGAGCATGGAGCATCTGAGGACTGTCAGCTCCAACCCAGAGCAGCTCTCTCAGATCATCATCATCTGATCAAGACCCTTCTGGTGAGGGGTTCCCCACCGGAATGGGGAAAAGACTTGCCTCTTGTTGACTCTTCTTGTTAGTTTAGGATCCATTGTCACAAAAACATTGTAAACACTGCAAACAACAACCATCATCTCAAAAAATATTAAATTATATATTATTATATATTATATATTGTGTATATCAAATCATTAATAATGTACATCAAAAAGAGTACATTTTTGCAATGTGGATAATTCTAGCCTTTTGCCCCAGTCAAAGGTTTGGCCAGTGTTTGACTTATGTCCTCATTTACACAGCTGGGTATGCTCTGAAGCGAATCGGGTTAGGGGTTCCCTCATGGGCATAACAGCTGTATATCTGTACACATATGCACTCCAGCAAGTAGGGTTTACCCATGGAGTGGTGCTACTGGAGAATCTCTGTTTGCCATGACAAGGGGGGGAGAGCGAGGCAATAATATGGATTCCTCCAAAGGCCACAAGCAGGGAAGGCACATTGCAAATGAGCGTAGTGAGATGACAAAGATGACAATCGCTGCAGAGTCACCGTGAAAGCAGGCCATGGATACAATGTTGTGACATCGAGATGGAGGGCGGGCTGCCTCTCAGCCACAGTGACTTCATGGCACCAACATTAGCCACTGCGGAGAAAACCCAATCCCAGAGGATTAAACACCTGATATACGGACAGCTGCATCCAGGTGGATGATCTTCCCAACCATTTCCCATTACCACCTCACCTTCTCCAGGCTCCTACTGAATGTTAACTTGGCGGAATAAAGCTAAACTCAAGTATTGGTGGGCTAATACGATTATGACACAATTTGCTTAAACCAGACATTTTAAAGCCCACGGATTTAAAACCCACCTCTGCTGAGCTTGTAAACAGGACTGAAACGTCTCTGCTCCATCCTACATTGTTTTACTACGGTCTGTCAATAGTCATCCATTTTTAACTGGGTTGAAAGTGGAATCCCAGTTAACGCTAACACGACTAGTCCAGGACAGTTCATGGGAGAGAGCATGGCAGGCTTCTTACATGCTAACACCAGTATACCAGGTGCCACTATCTGAACTGACTAGCATAGCACAGCAGTGCATACAACCCTCGCAGTCTAAGCCTGGTCCTGTTGGGGCTAGCTCAAACTAAACTAGACAACATGAGCACATACTGAAAGGGAGCAGCTGATAATTGCTCTGGTCCTTGTTTCCATTTTGATGAATACCCTTCCTCTTTGAAGGGGACTAGATAACTCATATCTATGGATGTGTTAATTGGACATTCAACTGGATCCCATTCATTAAAGCAGTCTGAGGGGCCCACCAGACCAAAGCCTTTGGAATGAGATCACATTTTTAGCTGACCTTTATCTAATGTGAAGGCTGGAGGTCACCTCTGTACAGGCTGCACAGGATTAACATTTCATTCATGTAGCTTTTGATGGATCGCAGTTTTTTTTATAAAAGCGCAAAAAAAGAGAAGACTTTCAGTCTTTAAATATCCCGCTGTGTTAAACCAGTCCGCTTAATTTACAAATACCATGGCAACAAAATTCAAGACTCCGTTCATAGAAGATCCAGATTAATTACATCGTACTAGATATTCAAAGTTGTTTATTTACTGTTCATAAACTTTTACATACAGTATCTCTATTATCTATTATGTACATCTAAATGTGCTTCCAAGAGAACCAGCTTGTTGGATCAAGATAGAACAAAGGTAATCTGTAGGCACTGTAGCCATGAGGTCAACATATTTACATTAAATAAAGTTGCCCCTATATTTGACATTGATACTATCATAATAGTCCTGATGACCAATAACTTGGTAACTCAGACAACTCACATTTCCAGCTGATAAGTTACACAAAACCATAAGATTTACACCAAAACAGTGTACGCCATATATCTAAACTGGAAGACTACATGTAGAAGTTATGTGGAAACCTCTCAACTAATCTAGTTGTTTTCCTCCTATTTTTATTATTGCACAGAAACAGAAACAGAAACAGTGAAACAAAGGCAGGGAGACATTTTTTTTTTCTGCTAAAGGAGGGATGTTTCATCCCTGGTCCTCCGTAAGGCGTGCACCAATTGACCTTTTACTGGAGATCCATCTACCGGGGCTGAGTCTATGTCAACGCAAATCTCATTAACTATGGTTTCCTTTGGTGATTGTGGATGGAGGTGTCCACCAATTTCACAAGGTGGGTAATGGGTATTTGAACAGCCTTTGTCTGGAGTTGTGACATGGTTGAATGGGCAGCTTTGGCCTGCGATTTTGCACTGCAGACAGGTGTGCACACTATCACAGAGATACATGTCTGCAGCATTGTGCGCGCAGCAATAGGAGAGGAGAGCAGTTGCCATGAGAACCCGTGGTTAGTGGGAGGGGTTGATGGTTAGTGGTGTCGGTCTGCGCTGCAGAAGAATCGGTCAATTAGACTGGATGTTTACGAAGTGGACATGAGCTGACTGCAGAGCCCCAAAAAAGCACAAACACTGTCACAATAACGACAGGTATGACAGGCCGTCAAAGGAACAAGGAACAGTAGAATGCACTCACAAGCTCACAGACAAACAAAACAAAACAAAAAACACACGGTCCAACTTAGCAGTGAAACGGTAGCTAAGCTACTGTACAAAAGAAGGGAGACAGCTTACCCAACGAAGCGTTGAGACTGCACACATTGTGCTTCTTCAAAGCTTATATAATTAGCTGTCGCTCTTGGCTAGCTCAGAACGAAGCGGAGCACCGGTGTCTATCGATCCTCGGCTCGCAGAACATCAACAAGGCGGAGAGGTTATCCACTCAGACGCTCAGGTGCAGGGGAGAAACAAAAGCAGATGGCAGGTAGACGACGATGACAGACGGGAACGCAGAACATTGGAGGCGAGGGGTGTGATAAGTTGGAACACATTTGCTTTTTTTTTTGTAAGTGCTGCAAGTTAACATGGATTCTCTAAATGATGTATCAGGCGAGCTTTGGGAAGGTTTCAGAACGCACATAGCCGGGGGTACACCCGTGTGGTTCTGAAATTGACTGAAATGTACTGACAAGGCCAAGCAGAAAGAACTTTGTTTATTGATGACCAGGAAGCTCCATGGACTGGAGACGGTGTGGGAGGATCATAGTATGTCATAATGGAAAAATACGCACATCTCATTGATTCGGGTGCAGGACAGAAAAAGCAATGTGGATAAGGAGCAAAATGTCCGCAACTCCGGTCTGCTCTATACGTTTTTTGTGTGTCAATAAAAACACTTATAGAGCAGACCGGAGTTGCAGAGATTTTTCTCCTTTTACGAGGGTCATAGTAAGGTCATGGTCGAAGAGGTCAAGCAAGGGTTGCTTGTTAATGAATCCCCACCGCCGTATAATACCTAAAGCCACGCAGTACTAAAAACTTAGGGGCAACAACTAGTTTAGTTAAGTACATGTGAATCTAGCAACATCACACCACATTTTCATACAGCTTATGCATTTTGATATACTGTACACAGATTGCTACATACAGTGCCTTGTTCCAAATGTTACCAAAAACCCTGTAACCCCATTCCTCCTTGTAATAAAAAAATCAGTAGAGCTACATATTTGAACTACCTGACGTAACAATGTACTGCTAGACATTTTAAATATTTACAATATAAAGTATGTTTGTCTCTGAAGATCTCTGTTCTATTACAAAGAGCTTGTGCTTTAACAGTTTAAACATGAGCACGGTACTCCATCTATGCAGACTTACACACTAACTCGCACACAGAATCACACACACACTCCCGCATAGAAGGTATAAAATAACCAATCCCTGTGTACTCCTGAAAATTTTGCTCCCAAACATTTGAAAGTCACTGCCAAAGTATTTTTAAATGGCAGATCAGGAAGTTAGTAAGTGAGAGACAAGATGCAACCAACTGAGAAGTCCTGAGATGGGGCCTAATCAGAGTCCTCCAGACATTTAGACCCAAAGCATCTCTTAGGAACTGCTACATGACATTACATTTATCACCCTTTTGAAGCCCCCACACCCCACAAGTCCACCTTTTAAACTTTGTCAGCTGTGAGCACCCATTTGGTCTACCGAATGCATTGTCAGTTTGAACTAGGATCAGAGAGAGAGAGAGAGAGAGAGAGAGAGAGAGAGAGAGAGAGAGAGAGAGAGAGAGAGAGAGAGAGAGAGAGAGAGAGAGACAGAGAGCCAAAGGAAAAATATGGGGAGGAGAAAAATGTAAAAGAGCCTGGAGATAAAGCATTTCACATTGAAGCAGTGACATAGCAAAGGTTCTTTTCTAATTGTAGAGAAAAAGATGTGGAAATGGCTGCATGGCAGAATCAGTTTGCAGAGAGAGGCTACATGAGTGTTCTGTTGGACATTGCTTCCTATGTTTAGAAAACAGCATTGAGTCACAAATCAAAATGACAAGCACATGCGCTCGTGGTGACTTGTCCAGAAGAGGGCCTGTTGAGCGATGGCATCTATTTCTGTGGTAAAGCCTGGGATTCAATATCGGGTTCCTCCTTGGCAGCTATCGAATGCTTCACTCCTGTTCACTCGAGTCTCCATGGCAATAGCTATCAGCCGGGCACAGCAGCTTATCACCAGAGAAAGGCCTCCTGTCCTCTGTTCTCCCCCACGGCTCACGGCCGGCGTCACACACAGATCTCAATGGCGGTGGCCATCACCATCTGGCTCTTGGCCTTGTCTCGGCCTGGCGAGTGGTGCTGCCCAGAGTCCTCTCTGGAGGAGAGCGGGTCGGACAGGACGCTGCGCTTCAGCGGCGCCGGGCGCAGGCAGGCCGTTCCGGGCGGGGTGGAGGGTTCCGGGTATCGGTGGGAGGAGCGCAGCGTGGCGGACGCGGAGGAAGAGGAGCCGGAGGTGCAACTGCTGGGGCCCACGGCCGAGCTCGACCTCTCGCCCCGCTTGGCCCGGCAGGAGGCCCGCCGCCGGAGCTCGCTGACCAGCTCGTACTTGACGAAGCAGAAGACGTCCTTGACGCCACAGCGCTTCTCGGGCTCGGCGCAGAGCAGCCTCTGGAACATGCGCAGGGCGTCGTCGGTGAAGCGGCGCCACTGCGACGGGTAGGTGCCCGCCGGGCAGCCCGCCTTCTGCCAGCGGCGGAACTCCTCGTAGAAGGCGTCGGCGGGCAGCGCCGCCTCCCAGGGGAAGTTGCCCGTCAGCATGCAGAAGACCAGCACGCCGAACGCCCACACGTCCAGGCTGGCGGTCACCAGGAAGCCCTCGGCCCGGCTGGCGCGGCACACCTCCGGCGCCGTGTAGGGGATGGTGCCGCTCACACGCTTCACCCGGCAGCCCACCCGCCGCGTCATGCCGAAGTCGGCCAGCTTCACGCGGCGGCACTCGCGGTCGAACAGCAGCACGTTCTCGGGCTTGACGTCGCGGTGCACCAGGTTTTTACTGTGCATGAAGTCCAGGGCCAGGCCCAGCTGCTGCATGCAGCGTTTCACCATCTCCTCTGGAAGGCCCACCTAGGCCAGGCAAAAGACACGAGAGAAAAGAGTTGAATTGGGTCAATGAACAAAAGGAAACAGAGGAAAAGCTGATAGAAGACAGAGAGAGGGAGAGAGTTAATAAATATTTGATCAATATTAAATGGAGATTGGTAGCAAAGGTGGGAGGTGTGAAGGATTAAAGTAGGTCACAAACAGAGAGAGAAGCACACCAAAAGTGTCTCCATTCCTAATACCGTTGTGCTGATTTTTAACAAGCTCTGTGTACACCTTTAGGTTATACCATACCCAACGCTTTCAATTGGCAACGCTTTTGTTGCAACAGAACTAGAATAGTCAGTGTACAGTAAAAGATGCGGGCCTTGGACAAGGCTCCAATCCCAGGAGAGCTTGTTAAAACTGCAGCACTCCTGAGATGATGCTTGATTGGGTGGCAACGCAGAGCTGGGTCTGAGCAAAGGCAGTGATTGGTTGCGAGGGGGCTGTAAGAAGTGTACCTGAGGGGGGATGATGTCGAAAAGGTCCCCGGCGGGAGCGTACTCCTGTCCAAACACGTAGCTGTCCTCTGTCTCGAAGAGCACGTCCAGGACTTTAACGATGAAAGGGCTGCAACTGAGCGTGCCTGTCAGGCTGTACTCCCGCAAGAAGCTCTTCAGCTTGGTCTTGTTTTTGGTGACAAACTTCAGCGCCATTTTGGTGCCTGGAGCATTCCGACACAAAATAACATTTTAACGGAAAATCACTTTGAATAAATGTTTGAGTCTATCAGTAAACCATTTCATTTCAAGTTATTTCAAAACGGTTTCTAAAAGACCACTTAATACCTCACATCCCCTAAATGAGATTAAATAAATGATTAGTGAAAATTAGCTGACAGGATGAGGTTTAATTTGAAAGGAAGCACAAGTGTTATCAGAGGCTTTAAGTGAGAGCGGAGATCCTCCCCGACTCACTCTCTCTCTCTCTCTCTCTCTCTCTCTCTCTCTCTCTCTCTCTCTCTCTCTCTCTCTCTCTCTCTCTCTCAGTACCAGCTGTGTCCGTATACTGAGACACACACGCACACACACACACACACACACACACACACACACACACATACACATGCACACACACACACATGCAATTCTCTCAGCTGTTCATGGACTCCACAGCTGTGGATACAGAGCCTCTTTACTGAGCTCCCCCACCATCGACCCCCCTATTTTGTACTCTCCACCTCCCTATCTTTATGACTTTATAATGCCCAAGTGGGAGTGTGCAGTGCACTTCCACTCGAGCAAGCTTTTTGCTCCCAATGTACTTCAACACTGCACTCAATATACACCAAACCCCCTCAAATGTCTTCCCCTGACCCGACACGCACCTCACAAGTATAACAAAAGGCATGACTACACCCTTAAAAATGACATTTGACCCCCCTTTCATGCCGTTGTACAATGTCACCCCCAGCACCCCCTGACGCACCCTGTGAGCGATGAGCCACCAGGTCCACCTTGCCGTAGGTGCCCTTGCCCAGCTCGCGGATGTGCTCGTAGTGTTTGGCTACGTCGGCGGCTGACAGCGAGGTGATGGCCAGGGCCTGCATGTCTTCCACAGGCACGCCCCCGCAGTAGCCTGCCTTGGAGGGGGGCGAGCCCCCGCCACCCGACGGGGACAAGGACAGGCTCGCCTTGACACTGTGGGGCAGACTGAGGAGGGGAAGACACAAAAACAGACATGTCAACGGGGCAAATGTGTAGAGAGTCCAAGTAAAGACAGTATATGCATAGGTGGTACGTGAGATTCTGTGTATGTGTATGCACTCTGTGTATGTGAGTTTATTGTGTGTGTGTGTGTGTATGCATTCTGTGTTTGTGAGTTTATTGTGTGTGTGTGTGTATGCATTCTGTGTTTGTGAGTTTATTGTGTGTGTGTGTGTGTATGCATTCTGTGTTTGTGAGTTTATTGTGTGTGCCAGTGAGTTCATGTCCCCATGATGCATGATTTGGAGCGTGCAGAATGTTTCCCTAGGAGGACTCGAGTGTACATTTTAGCTCTGTGAGATGAATGCAGCTAGAAAATCAAAGGGCATTTAGCCTTTGTTCCCAGTAAACTCATCTGACTTTCAGTGCCTGTTGGCGTCTTTAAATAGGTCTCTGAGTTAGCGGCCAACGGCTTTTGTTTTCGGTTATGGGAGCTGTACTAAAATCAAAGTGGGCAGGTGGAATGGAAAAAGCTGACAGGGTTTACCTGTCCAGTCTGCCTCCTGTCGCTGCCCTATCCATGAAATCCATGTCAACATCTTCCTTCCAAAATCGCAGCATTCACGCATTTCAATACAATCAATAGCGTAACGGAGGGCAAAGGGATTACTTAGCAGTGCCGGGTAAACATATTTGGAGTCAATGTGGGCAGCTGAGTCACGTTTATGGGGCAAACTGTTTACGAAACTTCTTGCTGGTGCGGCCAGTGAGATGTCGGCAAAGGACAACGTGCAATTTCAAGAGAGAACCCGTTTGTTTGATCAGCCAAAATGATTCAGACGCAATGATCCTATTAATTGTGTCAAAAATTCCATTTCTCAAACTTTTCTCCTCGTTCTCCCGTCTCTCTTCGACCATTTTCCATGTTCTGCCCTCTGCCCTCCCTGTTCTCCTTTTGTTCCTTGTTACCTTCCCATCCTGGCCAATTAAGATTACTCTGCTGTTTCGTTGGAGGAACATGATAAATATTGCAAATGAATTGAAGAGAGAGAGGTGAGAAAAACAGCACAGACCGCTTTCCTTTCTTGGTTCTTCATTTGCTATTCTAACAAGAATGCTTAGAATAGAACAGAGACCTATGCACACACGCTCCCTGATTTTGATCAAAAGTGATAGTTACATAAGAACTGGGTGTTTACTGTACTTTGGTGGCACAGTGAGTGTTCACGGTACAATTCAGCTTCGCGAGTCAACATAATTGTTTGTTGTCTTCGGAAGCAGTCGGAAGTCCAGGTTCGGCATTTTTATGTGATGGATGAGTCAAGCTAGATTGTCTCGACCCCCCACCCCAATGTTTCCAAAGTACATCAGTCATAATGGAGGCTGATGAGGGAGAGTTTGTTTACTGGCAGTCCTTCAGCCCTGACGGGCTGTGCTCGCGTTGGGCTCCGCGGGGCAACAGGCAGCGCTCCGGCATTAGGCTTAATCGCATTACTCGGCCCCCAGGAAGCCCCCCCCCACAAAAATGTCCACCTGCCCTGAGGCGCTCCCACTTATTTCCTTTTGTGCACCAAGATGAAGAGCCCCAAATCGGGATGAGGGAAGATGGGCTGTGCAGCCGCAGAGCCATTGCAAATGTTCACCCTGAATATTCCACTGTGCCTTAATTGCACTGTAGAGAGTTCCACGTTTGTTTAAAGGTTTAGTTCCCTGCTTGCACTAAGATGTGGGCTGTTGGTGTTTAGCGAGCTGAAAGTGCACGTGTGTGCACACGCGTGCATGTGTGTGCACGGACGTGCAGTCCGGCTGTGACGTCTCATCAAAGGGCCCGTTGTGCCGCTCTGTCTCGGCGGGAGCAGGTGCGGCGCTCCAGCCAGTGTCCTCATGACTCTGAGTTAGTGTTCATCCCCATGCCCCGCTGAGCTCCCATACTGCCCTCTGCTCCCGTCACGTCCGATGGGACAGAAGAAGAAGAGCTGGCACCAACACTCTGCACATAATAATGAGGACCAGGGCGGCATTATGCTTCTAATGTTGCTTTTTTCTTTTGCCAGCCGCTCTAAATCATTTAAAATCGCCCATGAAGAGCTATTCATTCAAATTCATCTTCCAAGTAGTTTCAGTTTCTATTTCTGTCCAGATCAATTATCATGAAGAAGCTTCCAATAACTAGAAATGACAGTTCACTTCATATAGGGCGTTATTCTCCAGCTCGTCTACGTATATTACAACAGAAACAACACCATATGATATTATAATTTGAGACGGATTTGAAAAAGGGAAAAAAAAGCATTATTCATGTCAAAAAGGTCACAAAGGAAGTCACATGAAGTCACATGTATGTCGGTCAGATCAACGAGGATGCAGGCTACCTATTTAATCTCAGACAGGTTCAGGTTTTCTGTACGAACCCTTTGTCGCAATAGCCACTGTTTTAGAATAGAATTGAATAGAATAGAATAGAATACAACTTTACTGTCCTACCAAGGCAGGAAAATTGTCTTCGTTCTCACCAGTGAAAACATCAGTCACATAAATATACATACATTAAAAACAGGCATCACAGGCCACAGTATTACAATAAAACACAACATGGAAACAGTCATGTGCCAGAGATGTAACCTATATAATATGCAGTTTACTTCTAGGTTAGCTTCCATGATAGTAGTAGTAAAAGCGCTTGAGCATGATCCCATTGTTTCCAATGATCCACCTCCATTCCACCATAAGAAACGTGTTTCCATATGAGAGACTAAGGGCTTCCTTCCTACATGTATTACATACAAGGGTTTACTGTATATCACAAGTATGTCTGTTAGTTGTAAACGAACAGAAAGCAAGCTCTGAAACAATAAAAACGATAAATATAAATAGAACTAAGTAAAGGAAGCCATTTTATCTGCCGTTCCTCCCAGCTACACCTGTCTCTCACCACCTCTCCATTCGTTGTGTTCCTGGCCTCTGAACCTTTGAGTAGGCTCTTTAGCATGCAGGTCATTGGTCTCTTTATTCCTTCAGAAGGGAGCCATCACTTCAGTTTTCAGCCCCATTTTTCCTGTTCCCTGTGGTGATTTCCTATTTAGGATTCTTTGCAAAATTTCAAGGGCCTATTTAGACCAGCAGAAGGCTGCATAGATAATAAGGTTACTTGATTTGGAGAGATTTATTGTCATAAAATTACCATGCAATTGCCATGGGAAAGGTTTCCCCTGATAACTGAATGCAAGTGGACGATTCTCCGACTCAAATGTACGGGAACAGGAATCTCATCTGTGTCTATGAGAGCACATCCTCTGGATGATGTGCAGGCTAACTAGCCCTCTCCATCTAAACTGTATGAATAATGCAATCAGAGTGGATTGTGGACAGACTTGGCCTTCATCACGGAGCAGTCACTTGTCTGGAAGAGGTTTGAACACAGGCTGGAACACAACGACCACGGTGGTGGCTTGGTACGAGAAATGCACTCTTCGTGACCGTTAGAATCTCTCCTACAACTCAGTGTTTCTTTTTCCAGAGCGACCAGGTCAAAAACCATACAAAATTATAAAAACATACATAAATACATGTTTCCACAGTGAATAACCTTTTGTGGTTGCACGGCATACCAAACAGTGAATCGATAACAATCGTTTCCGGTCTTGAGTGCTGAAAAAGCACTCCCCTTTCCCTATAGGACCTTTTGTCCCCTTCCTCTATTCTTGAGCAAATGTAAACGAGAGACTAATGAAAGAAATAATTCGATTGCAGTATCTGACTCATGTCTCTCTCTCTCTCTCTCTCTCTCTCTCTCCCTTCCTCTCTCTTTCTCTCTCTCTCTCTCACTCTCTCTCTCTCCCTTCCTCTCTCTCTCTATCTCTCTCCCTCTCTCTCTCTCTCTCTCTCTCCCTTCCTCTCTCTCTCTATCTCTCTCCCTCTCTCTCTCTCCCTTCCTCTCTCTCTCTGTCTCTCTCTCTCCCTTCCTCTCTCTCTCTATCGCTCTCCCTCTCTTTCTATCTCTTTCCTTCTCTCTCTCTCTCCCTCTCTTTCTATCGCTTTCCTTCTCTCTCTCTCTCTCTCTCTCTCTTTCTCTCTCTCTCTCTCTCTCTCACTAATGGACTCGTACCTCTCCTCTCCACTGAAGAGTCATTATCTGTTAAGAATGATCTCCAGTGTCCAATTTGTAATACTGTCTGCAAAAAGACTGCACTGTTTCTCTTCAGGGTCAAATCCAACCCAACAGGTGACGTACCCTGTGATTGATAATGTTTTCAGAACCCCCCCCCACACACACACACATACCCCACACACACACAAAGAGTTTGAACAGACTCAAAGGATGGAACAACAGACTCCTTTCCCCGTATCTTCCTTCAAAAGGCAGTTCAACCCAGCCCTCCCAGCCCTCCCTCTAAGTGGGGAGCCTTGTTTGTCTCAGCAGTCGACCACTCCAGAGTCAATTACTAAACCATCCACCTTCCTTCAGACACACGCAGGAAGAGGACAAACAGGAGAGCGCCACCCAGCTCAGAAACCACCTCTGACATACAAAACCACGGACCCCCCCCCCCCCCCCCCCCCCCCCCCCCCCTCCTGCTGTGCCGTGATAGGCCAACACATGGCCTAGGCCATGGCCACTCATTTTGACAAATCACCCGAACCCAGCCGAGCCTGCCTTCCCCCGCCTGAGAGACCCCCTGCCGGGCCTGGCTGTCATGTGTAACCAGGCCTGGGGGGGGCCTGTCTCATTCCATGCCCCCTGCCCCCCTCCCTCCCTCCCTTCCACCTTCCATTCCCCCCTACATCTCCTCCTCTCCCGCCCCCGCAGAGCCACCTGCAGGTGGGAGGCACGGTCGGTCAGGGTCAGCCTCCGGCACGGCGCTGTCAGAGGCTGGGACACAGCGAGGGATAACCCAAGGGCAAACTCCCCCCCGGAGGGTCCCAACGCAGAGCGAAGGCAGCAGAGTGGCCGACCACCGCGCTACATAGAGCACAGCATCCCAAAGCAAACCCCAGCACAGCAAAAAACACAGACACACACCCTGTGCCGCGGCTCGGCTGCCTATATGCATTTCATGATGAATATTAAATTCCCTTCCAAACGAATTGGATCACGAGCCTGCATCTGAAATCTGACACACTCCATGACGAAACGCCATTGCGCTAATCCGGCCAGCACAAGGACAAACAGTGCCTTTCCCTAATAAAGAACAGCATGCCTGCAGGAATGGAGAGGAGTAGGGGTGGTTCCGTGTGATCGGTTCACACAGGTTTCGAGACGTGCAGAGAGACTCCTGCACAGCATCATTGCCTAGGGCATTTCCCGTGTCCTAGATGCCGTGGTTTTGATGTGAAATGCATGAATCCATGGATATGCATGAAAGCCACTGGAGGCCCATGGCTGCGACACGGCTGGGCTCAGCCATGTTCTGGTGCCACTTTAGAAGGAGCTGGTTAATCTGCCTTCCCCTTTCCGGGGGTTGAAAGTGTGTAACCCGACAGAGAAATATCTCCCGGGCGGTGGGATCCTCCGGCCTGCCCTTCATAGCCTCCGGCTGGATGCTCAATCCCTGACACTGATTGCTAAGGCAGCCGCGCCCGGGGCTGCGGTCCAATCCAATCCCATCCTGTCCCTCGCGTCTCTGTCTAGGCCCGTTGATACCGCTTGGAATGCAGCCGGATAACCCCTGCCGCCGCTGGCTGGAGCCAAACGAACCTGTCTGTCCACGCCGCTAAGTACATCCTTTCACCTGCCACCGAGCAAGTCATCCTGTGGCAGCGGCTGTCTGCTTTCCGGCGGTGCAGACGGCGTGGGTGTGCGTGTTTGTCGCTCAGCTTCCCTTCCAGAACAAAGCCTCGTGTCGTTGACACTGTAGAACATTACTGCAACGGCGAGGCCAAATCTGTTCCGTAATATATGGCGCACACTCCACACAACAAATTGAAAATATACATCTTGACGGTCAACTCCGTGTATGTGGAGGAAATTGGAAGCTTTCTGTGAAAAATGTTGACGCACAATATAGTGGTGGAAGTGCTTTTTTTTAAGCCGTCTCTGGGTAAGCTTCCGAATGAACCACAGTTGTTGTGAGCATAAAACAACAGTCTATGCATTTTAATATGCCTATAAACTAAAACCGGTTCAGCTAAGTTGAAGGTCATGGCTGTTACTGCAATGTTGTCAAGCCATAAAAATGGGTGAAAGCAATGGGAATCCATCTCAGCCGCTATCATCCAGTTTCATTTAGAGTCCATTACGAAATAGAGGCTGTGCTTTATGGGTTTTGCTCAATCAGGTCAGTCTCATCATTGAAGTGCATTACAAGGCATTACCGGTGAGATATTATGCCCTGACCAGAGCATAGAGCTTTTTAGGAGGCAGTGCGGCCTGAGTGCCCTCTCTCTTGATCTATGGATGCACGCTGAAAACAAACGGAGTGTCAGGGTGATGAACGTTAAAAACGGTATCGACAGGCCCTGAGTAAACGTGGATGTACACTTAAAATATTACTGGCAATTACCTAAAGACGAAATGACACTCATGTTTAATGTTCAATGATGCAGCTGCTCCTGAGAGACACATGTAATAGCCGTCGTTTGAGATCCGTTTCACAACTGTCGTCTAGTGCAGCTTACATACGTATCTCAGCATGTACAGTATGTTTACACAATGATGTGCTCCACCTGCAATGAAAGTCTGAAGTTTGCTGAGGTGGATGTACTTCACAATTCACATTTAATTGAGCTCAGAATTTTAAAAAGTCGCTGCACCTTGATGGTAATGGCTTATCTTCAACAGGATGGAAGATTAGTGCAATTGATCTCATTGCATAAGTTAACTTAAAACTGTCATTGCAAGAATGGTTATTGTTGTAAGAATAAATCGAACTATTCTGACTGATTGATCTCATTAATTTAGCATATTTGAACATGACCCTGATATATTTTTGTGCCACACTAACCTGAACACTGAGGATTGTAGCAGCGTTGAAATTGGTTGTGTGGTGAAGGGTATTTACATTGGGTTCATCAAGGTAAACTTACCTGCTGGCGACCTGTCTCTCTCCTCCATGGTCCTGCATTCGCGCTGCGCGCAGAGCACCTGCGCTCGGATCGCGACCTATAGATCCACCAAAGGTCTGGTGCCAATTAAAGGATGTCTTATCTTATTTGCCCCTAATTGCCCCTCTGTGGAGTCAAATAATGATTTGTGTTTTGGTGGTAGAGCTTTTCAAATTGTAATGTAACAATTAAAATGCAATGTTTTTACCAAAGCTGAAGCGTTTGATTATGGTCCGCTCTTTGAGGCTGGTCAGTTAGCGAGAATTATCTCCGTGCGTAAAGGCGCTTCTTTGCTTTAAGTTCTTCGTAGACAACTAAAGAGCTGGCACCAGCATTTTGAACGACCTAGTTAGACGGTACGAGATAGTTAGATGGCACAGCCGTGTTGTCCTTTCGCAAGAGGAATGTTGTGATGACTTATTTTCTTCTTCATGGAGAAAACACCGTGAACCTGCGAGACAGCGGGAGGCGTGTTCGTGTTTATCAATTGCTCCTTTAGAGGTCCGCATGACCTAATTCAGCGCCACACCAAAATTAAAAAAAAAAATCCATTCAGGAGAAATGCACTTTCCAGGCTGTATGCACAAACTAGCCAACATGTTTTCAGTCCTTCTCTCAACTGCAGGGCATTTAGCATATGTAATTGATTTTTCCTTTCTATCTGTTAAATCATTGCTCAAGTTGGACTCTGTGATTCCTTATTCAATTGGTACCAACAGTTCCTCCTCTCTTGGCACCACCAAACCGTTCATTGTTCGCTCGCCCCATCGTCGTCTCCACCTTCTGAAAGAGGATGCGCTCACGTGCACTGGGTCCTAGTGCCTGGATTTTTTTCCCCCCCAAGCCAGGCTTTGACTTTTAATCATTGCTTTAAAGGAAGTGACTGCCCCAATAACTCTTGCATAATTCAGCAGCTTACTCCAAGTACTTTACACAGTGCCATTGCCAAGTGTCCTTATTAGGTAACGGCATGGCATGACTTTAAATTAATTTACTGGTGGTTTCCTGACATGTTTGACAACAGGCACAACATCCTTACAGATCAGAACAGATTGAATTGCAAGAATTGAGTGGAACTGGGAGCCGTGGCAATATTTGCCTTACGTATAATGCCCAGTCACCCTCCACTTTTGTGCTTCTAAGAATGCACATCCTAAATGCCCAGGGATGTGGGCTGGGGAGTTGAGTGGATGGTGCACCATCATATTCCACAGGCACAGATTTGTTCCATCCAAGACACTGGGCCCATCTCCAGAGCCAGACAAGCCTGCAGGGTGTGAAAGATAAGCTGTTTATTCCCAACCAGGCGACAGTCAGGCTGCAGAAAACGACAGAACAATGAGACCTAGAAAACATATCCGTGCAACATGGTGTGGCCTGCCTTTGTAGTGACACCACACATTCACAATCTGGGTCTTTATGTTCAGGCGTCGTCCTGTTCAGAAGTTGAGTATGTTAATGAACCCAGTTGCTGTTTAGGTCACCAGGACTTAACCTTTAGAGAAATATTAGTCCAAAACTAGCGAAAATTGGGCACAAGGCAGTGAGGGGGAGTTTCAGGGGGGGGGGGTATAGGGCTGTCATAAATCATAGTGAAGGTCAAGTACCTTGGGCTGACAGCAGGAGAAGAGCTGGAGAAATACGCCAGGGGATCCATCTTAATGTTTGAACGAAATACAGCTGCAACATTGAACCCAATTCCCTCCTCTTGCTTTCTTTCCAGCCCTCAACTTCATTCTAGGTCCTTACTTTTTTTCAGACATCCGACTTTTATTGCTGTCCTAGTTTCCTGGTTTATATGTCAAATACAAGTCTCAGCCTTGTTACAGGGGTGGCCTCTTTTCTCCTTTGTTCCAAAAGTTGTCATACTGTGTCGTATACTGCCAAAGATGAGTACATGGTATGACTTTTACATTTATTTTGACAGGTCATTAAGAGCTGATAGCTAGATTTTGTTTTGTCATTGATGGTATTAGTGTAATAAAGTTGTCAGTTTTCCTCAGACAAAGACACATTATGGGTTGCATTGTCCCATGTAAAGGAATGTGGTGACTACATTATATAGATCTAGATCTAAAAAGAGAAAATCATTTCTGTGAGAGCTGAGCAGGTAAGTATTGACCCAAGAGCAGATTTTGACACTGACACGCTAATTAACTTAGGTAGAAACAAAACTAGAGATAATAAACATGGGAGACTCATTAAGCACCGTCTGCAGGCTAAGATACTTTACTCTGACTTACTTTACAAGGCAAATTGAAGTTTTTGACGGAACATTGAAAACATGGAAATAAGAAAGTCAGCCAAAAGGCCCAAGTGAAAACTATAATCATAACTGATAGGACCAGGAGTGCCTGAGATTATCCGTCTGATCCTGCCATGAAGCGTAGGCCACTTCTCAAATGCCCTCTGCTGGTTGAACAAGCATCCAGACCCTGACAGGACCACCCCCTCTGATGCACGGCCCTTGATGCGTCCGCCAGGTTTGCCCAGACCTGTGTTGGAGAAATCCAGTAATTAATGAACGATCTAAAATATGTTCAGCGGGCTCCCGCTCCTCTAGCCCATACCTCTCCCAGACGACGAGGTAAAGGCGTCGACGAGAGAACCGTGTGGACTGGGAGCAGGTGGCCGGGACCGTGGGAGTGCACAGGGGACTAGTACACGCCGGTTTGAGACAGGAGACATGGAAGGCGGGATGTTTTTTGTTAATGGAGACGCCTTCTTTGTGCACAGGTGGGGCATTCAGCGATGTAGCTCTCCACGCCCTCCCTGATGTTGGGCCACCTGAACCGGCGCTGCAGGAACACCAAGGTCCGGGTCTGGCAGGGATGACAAGCCATGCGGGCCCAGGTGAGGACTGTGGAATGCAACTCTGTGTGGACTTCCTCCACAATGCCGCATAAGAACGGAGCAATGACCTTGGAGGACGGGATGATGTGGTTGTTACCGGGAGGTGGGTCGAGGTGATTTAGGAGACAAAACAGACCGTCTGGCTTGTACTTTACTGGAGGATGCTGGAGTGCAGTGCGCACATGACAGATATGTTCCCGCTCGGAGCTGGAGAAGGAAAACGTGTGTGTCGTTGAGATGTACAAAAGGGTATAGAAAGTCCTGCACTGCATGGTATAAATGCCTGGAAAACGGTGGGGCGTTGGTGAGACCATTCGGCATGACAAAGTACTCAAAATGCCCGTTTGAGGTGTTGAATGCCGTCTTAGATTAATCTCTCTGCTTGATGCATATGAAGTTATACGCATTGCACAGGTCAAGCTTGGTGAACCAGGTGGCTCCTTGAAGGCCGTTGATGTGACAGGAAGTGGATAGCGTTTTTTTATGGTGATTCAACCAGCGGTAGTCCACACGAGGCCGGAGACCCCCCTTGTATACAAAGAAGAGTCCGGCGAGGCAGAGCGATGGATGAATCCAGCCATTACGGCATCCTTGACGTGTTCCTTCATTGCCTGGTGTTTGTGTGCAGATAGAATAAAGGTCCATGGGGAATGTGGTTTCCGGAAGAAGGTCAATGGAGCAGTCGAACTCACGGTGTGTTGGAAGAACGGCGTAGCGAGCCTTACTGAAGACGGCCCGAGGTCATGGTAGACGCACCACGGAGAGGTCCGACGTGGGACCCAGCTCGGGCACGTCTGGAAGAGGTTGGACCAAGAGGCAGGCTTTCTGCCCTCCCCCTGGATGCTTGTCATATCTCCCCAGAGCCAGCAACTGGATCTCTCTCCCTGGAGGAAGAGGGATAGGGGCTGGTGGAGTTACCTCAAACCCAGCGAGGGTATCTTGAGAAGTTCGAACGGGACCACTGAGAACAGCCTGCGGTGTCGACTGCACTTCCCTTTGTGTGGTAGAAAGTAGTTCCAGCGCTTGAGTGATGGCTTGGAGTTGATAGCTTGGAGTTGAGGCTCTCCTAGCCAGCATTTCCTCCCGCTGCTGACCTATAGAGACTTCTTGAAGTCTCACTGCTTGCTGGAGATCTGTAAAATCTGCTGGCCCATCTGTTGTTCCTTCATTCTGTGTCCAGACCCCGGCACTCAGTTTCGTAACTGCTAATATTAATCTGACCCTGGAACGCATATTGCTATGCCAAATGACATTTGATCATGCCATTAGTAAGGTCACTCAAATAGGTCACAATAAAATACATGCTTTTAGATAGTATCAATAATCTTGTGACCTGTACTTTTAGGACCAACCAAACATACCAATGTACCATCTAAGGGCTACCATTATTATTTAAGGATGTGATTAGTTAAAAACATCACAAGCTAAGCCGTCAAGCTAATGACTGCTTCCTTCCTGTTCTTTTGTCAAGCATCAACCTCCTTTATTAAGAGGCTTTGGCAATGCAGTCCTCTTTCTTTGATCTTTCTTTGTCCAAACCTATGTGCACTATTGTTTGGTCGCTTTGCAGTGCACTAAATCTGAGTAGCCTACATAACTATGTAACATGATTGCATGTCAAGAAAATATTGTTTTATTTTTCTTATCTCGTGGTGTACTCTGAATGTGAAAAATAGGTTGAGCCCTTCTGACAGCTCAGATAAGTTGTTCCATGTAGGAGAGGTCGTAAAACAGTTATATTTCTCCAGACAAATTGTGGAGTAAAAGGTTCACAAGAAAAATATAGTGTCTGCTGGTCAGCGGAGAATGATAAAGTAAAAAGCACATAGCCCATTATTAGCATAGGACATCATTTTCTGTAGGTCCACTGAGGGAGAAGTCTGAGTTGATAGTGTATATTATTACATGCTAGACGGCGGGATGCATTTACAATACAAGTATCAAGTTTTTTGCAATGTAGATGGTCGGTATCCTAAATACGTTTAATTACTGTTACACCTAAGTTGAGCTGAAATTCTTACGTAAAAACTACATTCCCCATCGGACCAAAGGCTTTCAATGATAGTTGTGATTGGTGAGGTGCGTGCAGAATAGGTGACGTAGAAAACATGCGCATGTAACCTTGTGCTTATGTGGTGTTATCAAACTAGCTATTTTCTATGAAATGTTTCATTTGTAGCTTTTTTTATCGTGAAAAATGAGCAAATATATTCTACCCGTTTCGGTGTTTGGAACAGTATTTGGTTGCGCTGTTTTATTGAAGTGAGTTTACATTCAAAACCTTCCTTATTATCAGATTGTTTACCACTTATCTAGGAACAATTCATCAGTAATCAGCACACCATACCATTTTACTAAGTTGTCATTACAAAGTTTTAGCTGACATAAACTGTTGTTAAATAATGCAGCGTATCTTTGAAGTAGTACTATGGTGTGGTTCAAAGTTGGTGTTACAACTAATGTGCATTTTATGTATTTGATGTAATATAATTCATCATATCTATGTTGATAACTCAAAATGTTTTTCATCATTCCAATTTCTTCCTAAAGGAATGCCGTCACTGGAGGACCATGTCCCAGTACGGCAACTGTTAAAGGAAAGACAGTGGTTATTACTGGAGCCAACACAGGCATTGGGAAGGAAACGGCTCGAGAACTGGCCAAAAGAGGTATATCAATCAAATATGCACATATGCATTTTATAAATGCTTTGAACAACCATATTTTTCAGTACCATAAGTGTATACGCACATATGGTTATGGTCACTGCTCATCATGGCTTTTTTCTAAAATCTCTTAGTATGCCATAATAACCAGGTAATTGCAAAAAGTTGAGGACTGCATTGCTTAAATAGTTATGCTGATAAGTCCTTTGACGGAATCCCCAGAAACCTTTGAAACTAGAACTAGCCTATTTAAGGCATTAATACCAATTATAATTGCTGTCTTAGTTTGCTAGTTTGCTCTCTGGCATCTGAGACAAAGTTGACACTAAAATGCACCTCAACCCTCCCATTGGCACACCTTTGTAATTGCTGTTCATGTGAAAGGATGAATGAATATGTATTCAAGTGTTACAAATGCCATCTGTTTCTTGTAGTCTTTACAAGGTACACAACTGAAATGTTCTAATATTTTTAGAAAACCGGATTTTTTTTGCTGAGAATATGTCCAGGACCCTGTCATCCTGGTATCCTGCAATTGTGTAAGCAAAAGGTAACCCAAACTGACAGCTATGCCTATTACCATTGCATGTGGCCAGGAGGTCGTATCATAATGGGGTGCAGAGACATGGAGAAGTGTGAAGCTTCTGCCAGGGAAATCCGGGGGAGCACCCTGAACCCCCACGTTTATGCATGCCACATCGATCTGGCATCCATGGAATCCATCCGGCAGTTTGCAGAGAGGGTTAACCGAGGTAAATATCTTGGACAAGGAAGAGGAACACATTTTTAGTTCTCTGGGAGAACGCTAAAGGTTTCTTTATGTTTTGTATGTGCACATTCCTTGTGTTGCATCGCAGAGGAGAAGCGGGTGGACGTGCTGATAAATAATGCAGGAGTGATGAGGTGTCCGGCAGGGCAGACCAAAGACGGCTTCGACATGCAATTCGGTGTAAACCACTTAGGTGTGCCTCTACTTGACACTCTCAACCCTAACATTAGACTTTTTCTGTTATACAGAATTGATTTCATTGCCTGTCTATGCTCCTAGGCCATTTCCTACTAACCAACCTCCTGCTGGACAAGCTGAAAGAGTCCGCACCCAGTAGAGTGATCAACCTGGCCTCGCTCGCCCACATTGTTGGTGAGATGGATTTCAGTGACCTCAACTGGGAGAAGAAGAAGTTTGAAACGAAGCGGGCGTACTGCCAAAGCAAGCTTGCAAATGTTCTTTTCACTAGGGAGCTGGCAAAGAGATTAGAAGGCAAGTCTGGTGTTGGTGTGTGGGTGATAGAGGAAGGGCGATAAAACCTTTTTTTATTTTTTATTTTTTTTGTATTTCAGTTGGTTGGATTAGTGTATAAATGTTCCTTATACTGGTGTTTGAATAATAGGTACCGGTGTCACAGTGAATGCCCTCCATCCTGGGGTTGTTGCTACAGAGCTAGGGAGACACACAGGCCTCCACCAGTCCCAGCTCTCCAGCTCAGTACTAAGTAGGTTGATCCCTTCTCCCGTCATGCTTACCAGATGAGAGACCAGTCTGGTTGTTAAGATAAATTAATGCTATCTCATTGTGAAGTCACCATATGACTCCACTTACTAAAGGTAATCTTTGAACTAGGGTTGTTCTAGCAGTTCATTTAATATAAAGAGCCTTGAATGAGACCCTTTTCCCTGTCTGTCCTCCCTACAGGTCCTTTCTTCTCCCTTCTGGTGAAGGGTCCAGTGCTGGGGGCCCAGCCCAGTGTCTACTTAGCAGTTGCTGAGGAGCTGGAGGGGCTGACAGGACGCTACTATGACGTGATGACCGAGAAGGAGCCCGCGCCCCAGGCCCTAGACGACAAAGCTGCTTTGAGGCTGTGGGAGGAGAGTGCCAGACTGGTGGGTTTGGAGACAGAGCAGCGACAGCCTAATACACCCACAGCACCCTCACTATCAGCCCAAGGCCTCAGTGAAGTTTCACGGGCAGGCCTGGAACATACCGAGACGCACAAACTCCATTTAGAAGCAAGGGAGACTCTCAACGTCCCCTAGGCCTGTTTGACTCAGGACCTGGAGATCTGAATTTGATCAAATCAAGTTTAGACTTTATCTTTTCAACCAAAATATCTGTGTTAATATTTAAACGATTTTTTTTAATGGTTTCAGTGCAACAAATTATTGTCCAAATAAAAATATATTTATATTTGAAATGACTACTGAATATTTGAGCTGACTTCTTTGATAACCAAAACCATGTCAATAACTACAATTCCTCAGTAATGAGACATGATAATGAAGAATGTTTGAAATCTGTGTCAGTGATTTTTATGCTGTTAATATGGTTATTGTCTCTTTTAGGTAAATTGTATAAACTACTCTTGAGTAAATTGAGTACAGGGTACAATTTAGGGAGAACTAGTAGGGTGCCTTAATTCCCAGCACAACCCCTTGCCTTTAAGATTTTGAGTGCATTTGCTTTTGTTTTCTGTCTTTTGGTTTGGTCGGCTATCAAGCCAAAAGCTGACCCAAAGAGAAAAATAATTCACATTAAGCGACCCAACAGCGCCACTTGGTTTCTCCCCATTTAGTTGCAGGCGATATTAATTCGGGTAAGATTTCTCCCATATTTCAATGCATTTAACGCCCCACATCCCTGTGTCTTTTTTTTACATATTTGGTGCATGATTAAAAATACGTAACGTAATCACAGTCTTTACCAATACAAATTTAAGATGACAGGCGCTTTATTTCTCATTTCTTCAATAGGATGGATACGATGGTTCTTTAACCTCCTCCAAAATCACGAATATTAAACCCGCAACGGATCTGGATATTCTAACGGCGTGCTTGTCTGATTGCTTTAATGGCCCAGAGATTTTCTGGAGGGATCCGTTTCATGGGGCTATTCCCGTCAGTATATCCTGAAATACGGCTTCAAACAAGGTTATTCGGCATGATGATAGACATTGATGCTGAAAGCTGACAGTATTCAGCATCTAATCCCATGTCAATTTACGAACCCTGTCTTACTGATGCCAATTATAAGAGTAAATGGTGACGAGGTGAAATGGATATAATAATGTCCAATTTAATTAATTTATTTCTCTCTGAATGGAATATAAATCCCATTATGATTTGTTATAACTATTAACAGCATGCGGTATTTTCAAGTGGCTGTGAAAAATCTTTTACTTCCGTCAGGTATGAATTTGATTTAGTTTACTATGTTTTTGTGGTAGTTTTAGCTCATGAAATCATTATGTTATACCTTGCATATTTGTTCTTTTGAACACCCCCCTTCTGGACTACGATTCCCAAAATGCACCTAGGCTTGTAAAAAAAGATGGTACAATCATTGGGTACAATGTACAAAGTCGTGAAACAATTTTTCAAGCAATAGTAACTAGATCAGTGGAGTTCTAGCGTTCTTTTGGGTTGTTCTCAGGGAAACGTTGGCGTTCATTTTGCAAGACGTTATTTCAACAGGATCGATAGCAAAACAGTGAGTATCTTTGCTTTCTTGCGAGATCCCTAACTTTGTTTACACTCTAAAGCACCTCTGGAAACAGATACTTCACTCATGTCAAATAGTTGAGTAGAAGTTACTGGTAATGGTTTATATTTCAGTTTCCATTGGGACACCATAATGGCTGAAAAAACGACTGTCGGACATTTGCCTGAGGATGTTGCCACTGACGACTGCATGACTTCATACACGCACATTTACAGCCCAGATTTACTGAAGTATGTATACAGTCCAGGCTTTTTACTTACTCAATACATTCAAACGTAGATATATGCATGATAATAATAGTTGGACACTAATCAACATATTTAACTCTTAGGGGCCAAGTTGCTTTCATAACTGGTGGGGGGTCTGGAATAGGGTTCCGTATAGCTGAGGTGTTAATGCGGTATGTATGGACCTGTACAACTGCCCATACGTTTTCATGCCTGGCCCTGCACTTTACACCCTGTGTTATCTATTAGTTTGATCGTCTTTCATATCTTACCTTTTGCAGGCCCTTCTCTCACTTCTACCACTTCTCCACTTTCCAAGGTCCATGTCCGTTACCTTTGACATGTAAATGACTCTGAACGTATCTTCTACCTTGTGCAACTCATCCCCCATCCCTCACTTTGTGTCTACACTGTGTCACTTTACTGTACTGCCGGCTTGTTAGTTACTTTTTTCACCTTTTTAATTCCATCTTTAAAGTCATTACAATCATTTTAGGAGAACTTCCCAGCTGTTTACTTCCAATGCTTCCCCTCTGACCTCCATTCCTGCTCTCCTCCAGGCATGGCTGTGACACTGTGATTGCCAGCAGGAACCTGGAAAAGCTCACAGAGGTGGCTATTATATCAAGAAAAGTTAATGTGTAGTATAGGATAGCATAGCGTAGTGTAGTGCGGTATAGCGTAGTGTTGTTCAGTATAGTTTAGTATTGCATACTCATGGTGTATGATATTGACTCCACAATCAATGTGTCTTTTGGCAGGCCGCTGTCAAGCTGCGGAACGCAACAGGAGGCCGATGTATTCCAGTGTGTGTTGATGTGCGGCAGCCTGAGACCATTTCTGCAGCCGCGGACGAGACGCTGAAAGAACTGGGTCGCATTGACATCCTCATTAACAGTGCGTAGCATCTGACAATCACTTTGACCTCCATTTTCATTCACGTGAAACTCCACCACATTATTTCAGTGGTTTGACCAATTTCACATTCGGATCTCCCAATGAATGGAGAAGACACTGAGGCGTTGCGACATTATTAATTTTCACTGAGCTAGGCCTGTCGTTGTCTTACAACCACATTTCATATTATTAACTCTCTTGAGGCTATTTTCTTCAGGTTTTTTTTCATGACTAAACTACAGAAGCACTCTTCTGTAATGCCCCGGGAACATTTTGTACATTTCAGAGATTTTGAAATGGGGTATGGTATTTTTTCTGCAATCTCAGGGGGGCTAAATATTAATCCTTACAGATGCTGCTGGAAATTTCCTTTGCCCTGCCACTTCCCTCTCCTTCAACGCCTTTAAGACTGTCATGGAGATTGACACTATGGGAACATTTAACACCAGCAAGGTTGTCTATGAGAAATGGCTCAAGGTACAGGACTACATCGTGCTAGACTACCATAAAACAGTGCTCAACAAACCAGTACTGAACCTTGATTAATCTGCAAACAAAATCATCTTTTATTCATTTTTACAACAGAGGCTTGTGCCATGACTTTTTGAAGCATAATGTCTGTGATTTGTTGAAAACAGGATCACGGTGGCTCCATTGTGAATATCTCTGCTACCCTTGGCTACAGAGGCCAGGGTCTCCAAGTGCATGCTGGCTCTGCTAAGGCTGCAAACGGTAAAAAAATCTAAAAACAAAAAAAAACACATTTCATTTATGACCTTAGTCTATCATCAACCGTGTCCCTCTCTGCTTTCGTGTCCACAGATGCAATGACCAAGCACCTTGCAGTGGAGTGGGGGCCAAGTGGGGTAAGAGTCAACACCCTGGCACCTGGCCCTGTCTCCGGGACAGAGGGCTTCCGTAGGCTGGGTAGGAACCTGAATGTTGAAATTAAATGATTGATTTTGCGCTAATATGTGCTGTTTGTTGCTTACAATACAATACAATACACAGCTGGGATTACAAAGCCAATCTCCCCAAGATCTTTTGTTTACTATTTTTGAGATCTTGCAAAGTAAAAAATAAAGATAATACATTTCTTTTAATTTCCCCTCCCACCGCTAACTCCAGGTGGTCCTAGAGCAGAAAACCTTGGAGCGTTTCATTCCATACCGCTGCAGCGGGCTGGAAACAAGACAGAGATGGCCCACAGTGTGCTGTTCCTAGCCAGCCGAGCCTCCTCCTATGTGACCGGAGCTATCCTGGTGGCTGACGGCGGGAGCTGGCTGACCTCGGCCAATGACATATCCATGATGCTGGGTATAGCCTCTAAATCTGCTAAACTCTGACACGACCCCTCTTCTCCTCCCGCAGGTGAGGAGGTGGAGTGGTAGGCTTAGGCAGGAAGAGAGTGTGAGGCAGTGTGTCAACTTGCAAGGAGGGAATTTGGGATATTACTGAGGAAAGGGATCACTGTTGTAGCGCTGTAATGGACAAGGGATGTGGAGATTTCTGAATGGTTGTTGGTGGTTGACCCACAACTGCTTGGCCCCTAATAAAGTTAGTTTATATTTGTATTTCTTCTAAACTGGTAACTTAAAAGACTACACCGAGCAGACAGCAAAAATAATTTGAACTTGAAATAAGAACGTGTTTATGTTTTTGTTTACAGGCTATTGGTCATCTGAAAAGAAAAGAGACAAGTAAATAAGAAGACAAAATGTGATGTTGCCGGTGACCTGAATCATCTTTATCGTCCTTGTCCGGCTGGAAATGTGTTCTTGATCTTATGTACTACGCCAGTGACTGTTTGGAGAGTCAAAAGCTTTGTGGTCAAAGCCTAACTCAGTATGCAGCTGTCCTGTGTTTTATAATGCACATCACTATGCTACACATGTACGGGGACCTGGAACCTCCAATGCGATGTTAAACCTTTTCTACGGCTGTGTAACCCCATGCAACATATTCAGAGGCCATTGTGCTGAAACTGTGCACCTTTTGGAATATGTGCAAGGTGTGGAAAATCTTCTTAAAACTCTATTTCTAAAAAGACACTATTTTCCATATGAATGGCCTGCAACAAGCCAGGTAGACATCTATTAAATGTATGAGGTAATGTGGTGTTATGAAAGCATTAAACATTTTATTTTGGAGGTGCATGGATTTTCAGCTGGATAGTCTGAATTAATTTGAGCTTTCTAAAAGGATCAACATTTTATTAAGTTTTAAAGGTGATTTGGAAAGTAGTTGAAATGTTTTTATGTTGTGTTGGGACATCCTTTGGCTAGGTCTCTGCAATGTGCAATATGTTATACAGTAACCCTTTCTACTTGACAAGTCAGAACCACAAAGATGGACCAAATCAAGCAATGCTATCATGCAATGATAAACTGCTAGTACCTTTCTAATAATACAAAACAATTACTATTTCCTCTCCTTACTTGCTGTTCAAAACATACTTGTCACACGATTCAAAGCCAGCAATTGTAAAGTACACTGTCTTACCGTTTAATATATGTTGTAATTAGATTTAAAAACATAGCTGTTGCTGCGAAAATAACATTTGACTCTGATTTTCATCTTGATGACACAAATACCACACACAGATTTGTTTTTAAAGAGATTAAATTACGAACATAAACACTGTAAACATTGCATATAGAGTAGCCTACTGGATTGTTAACCTAAGTAAATATAGCAATGTCTAAAACACAAAACAATTGCACCACTTTACCCCACAGGTTTCAAATAAGTTTATTTGCATTAAACATAACATTCTTCGATCTGACGATGACTAAAATGTAAATAATTTGTACACAGCTACTGCATGCAGTAGCCTTATTCTCCAGCTGAGGGAGCCAAATCAAAATAATAAAAAAAAAACTACAGCCACTTCTGCCGTTTGACGATTAAAGCCTGTTAATAGTTAACTTGCGGTTTATATTATATTCTTAAATTTTTTCTTTATATTTTAACTATGTATCTACATATTTGATTGAGTCCAAGTAAAGGATTGGCGGATGAGGAAAGTAAAAGTATCGAACCAAGAGTGGCAGAGAGCATGGATATAGTTATTAATAGATGGTTAGAATTTGGCCAATAACGTTATAGTATCTTTCCCAACATTTAGGACTACAGATTTGATGCTTTACAGTTTACAGCTTCCACACTGCGGTTATTTTGTACGCGTGCGTGAAACGTCAACAGTGTATGCGGCTGGAGGAGGGACATCGCTCGTTTGTGCTGTTCTGTGATGATGCTGATGCGAGTGGTCGGCCTTTCTCATCACGGAAAATGTTAACGTTTGTTGATATGTAATGGTCCATACCGATTACATTTAGGGCCGTAGGACTGTTTGACAGTGTAGAAATGTTTCGTGGGGGCGAATGTAAGTCTTTACCGACTGGATAACGTTAGCTGGAGATTTTTTAAAGAAGAGACCTTCCAATGCACCACCCGAATCCTGCTTGTCTGGCTGGCTGACACAGGTGGATGATTCTCTGATTTTTTTTTACAGATATGTCTCAAGTAAAATTACAACATCAGAAACGACAGTGACTCTGGACTAAAATGACACCGAGAAGAACACATTTTTGAAAGACGATTTTCTTGCAGGAGTGTTTTGACGTTTGAGAAAGATGTACGAAATGGATAGGTTGCTAGCCTGGTGCTAGCATGTTGGCAAGCTAAAATAGCTATCGCTCCGACCTCATAACGTTGGGTAAAATGTCCAACCTTGGTTAACGTTCGGGGCATTATTTTGGTAGTGGAAGAATATATTTACATTTAGTGTAAGAATGGGAGAGGCCTTTCGTTGCACATGTTAAATGAATTGCGAAATCATAGCCTAGTCATCTCTGAACTACTTAAATTTAGCAAGCTGAAGAGGTTGTCGTGTTGTTGTTTTACATTCTAACAGTGCGCTCCACGCACAGAGCAAGGTTGTAGTCTCATCAGTCATCATCATGGTTGAAGAAGGTCGATTTTTCTAGTTGGAGAAGAGTCACAGCAGAATTATGGTACGCTCGTATGTATTCTTTTTTGCCACTTTTATTGTGCATATTGTAAGCTAAGTTTTTGAATCTGCCTTTAGCTAATATTAAGCTATATGTTGGTATACCCCCCATGAGCAGCAGTGCCATCGGAAGGAATTTGCGTTTAGTCATGGCCTGGTGTAAATAACCAAGTCGTCAAGAGGTAAATTGCTTCTGTGCATGTGGGGTAAGACAAAATGGATATATATAGATAACACGCTGTCATTCTTTCTTCATGTTTCTTCAAAATATTGCCGGTACCTCTCAAAAGGTACGAAAAGCATAAGGTTCATTCATTTTTGTTGAATTAAACTTTTATATTTATGTTATTTTAAAGAACTTGTAAATTGTTGTTCTGTTGCATCATTTACATTCTGTTCATTTAGAAACTGATATCCTAGTATTTAACTTAACATTTTAGTGATATACTTTGCTTTCTAACAATAACAATAAATGTTATAGCTTTAGGTCTAAATTGCGTATGGAAATTAAAAGTGCATTCTCTACCATGGTTTAGAATCATTAAAGTATTTACACTGAGGTAGAATTGGATTTTGACTTTGAGATACGTTTTTTTCTTATCAGCTTCACTCACTTTTGCTCAGGAGAAATCAACTTAAATGGAGCAGGCTGTAATCTCTAGCCCTCTGGGGCTTTCAGAATGGGAGTCAGAACACACACTTTCCCATGGATTTCTTCTCCTGGGTTCAGAAAAAGGAGCCATGTCGCCTCAGAACGAAAGTGGTCAGACAGGTTTGAATTTCCACAACACTGACCAGGACAATGTGTCTCTAAGCCTTCAAGAGATTATTCAGGAGAACGCCTTAAACCTAGACAACTTGTTAAGGCTCTCCAGTTATTCGGATGGCGACAAGATTTTGCCCCTGGCCGAGCCAAATAAATTCAGTCCCTCTGAAGATATGAATAAGAGTCTAGAGCTGTTGCCACTTGCAGAGAAAACGGAGGAAGCTGTTGATTTAGATGACTGCACTCTTTCATGGATTTTCTCATCCAGTGCCACTGAGGACAGCTCTTCCTTTAAGGAAATCAACCCTCCACGCAAAGCATCTATCAGTGACACAAACAGCCAGATATGCTTGAGGGAACTGATTAGCCTTAGTGCACCTCCTTCCCCCGTTAAGTCTGTAGACAGGACTCCAGATACGGAGGCTTCTTCTATGTTGGTCGCTCCCCTCTCCTCTGAACACTCCTCCTCCGTCCTCTGTACAGCACGCTCAGGTGAGGCGGACCCCCACAGTGTCAACGAGGACCTGTTAATGTGGCCACTGAATGACGATCGAGACGCCCCTCCTAACCAGGGCGGGGAAACTGTGTCACTTGAAACTGGGGACAAAGGTTTATTCACAGAACCCGTGACTGATCTACCCATGGTCAGTAACACTACCCAGGAAGGTTTACCTGACCCTAGCCTCTCACTAGACACTGTCCCAGCTGACTGCCTCAGAAAGGAGCAAGAGCTGTTGGAAGGATCTGTGCCTTTGTTAGATTTGGAGGTTCCTGGTTTTGACGACAATCCAAGCCTCTGCCCGGCTAGCCCTGCTTCCCTTACCTGCACAGGACCTTTGTTAGATACCCCCGTAGTGGAATCGAAGCGGGACTCTACATCGGCTAGCCCTGCTTCCCTTACCTGCACAGGAGCTTTGTTAGATACCCCTGTAGTGGAATCAGAGCGGGACTCTACATCGGCTAGCCCTGCTTCCCTTACCTGCACAGGAGCTAGCCCTGCTTCCCTTACCTGCACAGGAGCTAGCCCTGCTTCCCTTACCTGCACAGGACCTTTGTTAGATACCCCCGTAGTGGAATCGAAGCGGGACTCTACATCGGCTACTCAAGGCTCAATTCTTCCCTCAGAACACCAGTGTGTGGGAACTAACTCGTCTCTCCTTCTACAAAATATCACATCCATTGAGTCCCTTTCTCAAGGGGTGCTCTTTGATGGACAGGCTTCTGTCTCGAGCGACTTGCCCAGTGGCGGTTGCTCTGAGAAGAATGTCTCCCAGGATTTGATGGAAGACATGTTTATGCCCAATGTCAACCATGAAAGGGATGAGGAAATGGCTTTGGAACACGGCTTGACCCCAAATGAGCTCCACAATGAAGCACTGTGGGACCCGAAACCACCGGGAAGTGTGCAGGATGAAAAGGCACCGGCTCTGCAGGCCGAACACACCAGCAGGGGAGGGCTGGAAAGCCTGGACCTCTTTGCACATTCGGATTGCCACAAAAGGGATATTTTTGATTGTACTGCTCAGGAGTTGAGCGGTTCTTCTTCTGAACCTGGTTGGACTAGTGAACAAACCGTGGAAAGACTTTCACTTTCCAAGATGGTGGTGTCGGACCCCACTGCTCTGGTTCCCACTAGGGAAGAGGACCCCTCACCTCTGAAAGCTGTGTTCGATGCTTTGGACCAGGATGGTGATGGGTTCGTCCGCATTGAGGAGTTTATGGAATTCGCTGCTGCCTATGGAGCTGATCAGGTGAGGATGTCATTGCTTTAGTTTTGTTTGCAGTCCGTTAGCTATTTTTCAGTTGACACATGAAGGCTGAAGTCATCACAGATGGAAGTTGAAAGCTTTTTGCATGCTTGTTTACTGAGAATAAGATACAGTTTAATTTGATCCAAATTCTTTTATTATTGATTTTACCACCAGCCTATCTACTCCCGCATGCCTAAATGCATGGTTAATTCCATTCACTGAAATCCATCCCTCTGATGACAGTGTTTCCTGTCTGAAGGGCCAACATAGCTTTAGAGATCGCTACTAAGCCGTATCGTTTTAATCTGCCATTTTTCTAAAGCCCAACACTCGACTCAATATTTTAAAAAAATGCTAAGTTGATACTCTTTGGTGTTTTGTTTCTCAACGGTTTATGGCCTGGCTTCACATGAGGGATATGGCAAAGGGCGCTTCATGGCTTATGTTACACAGGAACACAATAGAAAGTAGGAAACCCAACACAGGCTGGGTGTGCAATATTATTACATCTTTGCTATTGTACAGGGTTACTCCAAAAATCTAACTTCAGCTGTAGGCTTACTGTATTGTATACATTTTCTAAAGGGTCAGCAATTTTACAGACTGAGTAGATCATTTAGTTTAAAAAATCAGCCAAGGTTTGTTCCTTTTCTATAAACTTCTAGGCCTTTCATTGGATTTGACTAATAAAGCCATTATGGTGTTTAGATTGAAAGGCAGCCCAATCGTTCGGTAAGTGTTTAAGATTTGGTTCATGGGTCAGATAAACAGATGGCATCTAATGGGTTCAGTTCGATCTGGCAATTATTTAAAGAATAAAAGCCATGGCCTTGTTTATTGTTATGCACTTGCTTCCATTAGGTCTATGCTTCTGCTTAAACTGATTCAAAATGGCTGCCTGTGTCCTACCCGTGACTTTTAACATTTAAGTCCTATCCAACCTGCTTTCCAGTTCTGTCTGTCTCCTCTTGACAATTCTAATCAGAAGTATGTATAGGAATATGTGCATCAAAATGTGGTTTCATTGCTTTGAATTAAGCTACCTTTTGGGAAATATAGCCTAAGTCTAGACTAGTTAGTTTGAACAGAGTTCAACAGGTAAGTTTTGTCTTTGTCAGGACAATATAAACAGAATTTAACACCAAGCCATGTACAACTAGGCTCCACTTTTGTGTTTGGATGGGGTGTCCTCACAACAAGAATTGAGTTCACTGTTTCACAAACAGCAAAATGTTGGATACTGTCGTGGGTAGTTAAATGACACCACCAGATATGCATTTAGAATGCTGATGGCCATGCTTAAGAATACGGCCACAGATATCCGGAGCCTTCAGTTTGAAATGCTTTGGATTTCTGATCAAGAAATTGAGTGTTCTCATGTGATAATGTTTTGCTGTTAGGAAGGCCTAATACCATTGCTAACGTCCACTGTTTATCTATGACTTCTACCAGCAGTGTTTTCAGGGTGGTTGTGGGGGAGGTTTCACTGTTGTCAAATCACTGCCAAATAAAGATTCCACCCAGACCATTTAGCCAGCATGGATCCTCAGTCCAAACATACAACCCTAGCTAGATTAGCAGGCTGCCAGGCTCTGTTGTAGGCTGTAATCGTCCTTTGTACCACTAAACCCCTCGCTCCAGTTCAAAGTGTCCCAGTCGCCCCTGTTATTTCCTGTGCTCACCCGCAGGTATCTGTGGTTCCCTAGGCATAGCATTTCAGAGGATTAGGAGGAGAATGTGTTTCCCTGAGTCAGAGAGGCTTCATGGCTGCAGCTACTGCCACCTGCCCATGAACTCGTTCTGATATGGAGCGTGCTTCAGGCGTTTGCCACGGAGAGGCCTATCTTATCCATCGTGTTTTGTTGGGAAGGACGCTGGTAATTTATCCCAGATTAAGAGGAGTAGTCGGCTGTAAATGTTATTTCATGAGGTATGGTTTCTGTTGGGGCCAGTATCCTTTGTACAATCCATGGGGCTTGCCTGGTGTCTTGGCTTCTGGAAGATTTGTTTTGGATTGCTAACCAGATTGAGAAGATTGATTACTCTCTGTTTGGCTCTTTGAGGTATTAGATGTCTGGTTTCCAATAGCTGTGGGCAAGTTTGCGACCTGTACAGCTAATTCAATTGCTTCTCAGATGTCTACCCTTTCGTGACTCGGGACCGAGACCATGGCTCCGAACTGTTTGCTTTTCTTGTTAACAAAAAGTAAGCAAAACGCAGACAGATGGACAAAATGATCCTGAGAATTTGAAGAATTTCATGTAATGCTGTCTGAGAGGATTAAGTGTCCGTAGATTCTCTAACATTTTGGAGGGCCAAGTGTTATCACAAGGCCTCCACCCACTAGCCTGCAGCTGATCAAACTCTGAATGTAGCATAGCCCTTTCATAAAGAGCACTATCCTCCACATGGCCCTAATATATAAGCCTCGGCTTATGCCAAAGAAAATCGGTTGGTTTGTTGTGGTTTTATGCTCTATCAGTAGTCAAGGATAACTTTCAATCAGTGTAAACGGCTTGGTTGTGGTCATTGTTTTTTTGTGTGTAAATAGGCTACTGTCGACTCTTTTGGTCTGCCTATTGATTAGTGTGATACAAGCTGGGTTTTTATTGTATTATTGTGGGTCTAGTGTTGGAAATGATTGAACTTACTGGCGAGATGGTAGTCCCCATAAGGCTTGATTCAGCACTCAGCAGAGACTGATGCTCTATTGGTAGTGTGGTAAGCCTATTTATGACACGCGTCTCTTCTCGTTACTTCAGTCGTAGGTTGAAGAACGGAGGAAACATCATGTTGTGGTGTCCAACATTTGCCTGAATGTACTAATGCAAATGAATCATTCCAGGAAGAGAACCTAGCAGTGTCGATAAGACAACTATAACAATGTAGTCAAGCATTTGGAAAAACAGGTACAGGCAGGGGAATGAAAGAGTCAAAGTGATGATACACGACTGAAAAAAATAAAGCTGTATGATTGTATGGGTTTTAAATAATAATAATAATAATAATAATGCATTTAAGTTATATAGCACTTTTCAAGACGCATAGCACTTTTGCCGTTTGATGGATTAGACCCGGAGTTATAGTCGATTTAGGTATTTGGGGGTAGGGGCTTATTTCTTCTAACTGCTACTAAAACTCAATATCTCGTCAATGAAGCCTTGACGTGGCTTAAAAAAAGTTTCAATAAGGCTTTTTTGTCTTTTTGTTTAGCTTCAACATAATTGGCCCAGAAGGGGGTAAAGGTCATCCAGTGGTGAACAAAAGGCCCCATCAGGGGACAATTCACCAATTGGAAGCAATCTTTCAAACTATCAGTCAGTGGGGCTTTGACCCTGATTCTACACAAAGCCCTTGGACCAGCATTGTGGGGCAACTTGTCCACCCACAGTCCCATCCCCTCTCCCACCAGCCCCTGGCCAGCCGCTTTTATGTGCAGGCCTCACTAATCCTCAATGGAATGTCCCTTGCCCCAAAACATTCCGTGTGTGTGTGTGTGTGTGTGTGTGTGTGTGTGTGTGTGTTTTGTCCCCCGCCCCCACCTACAAAAAAGTCAGTCAGCTAAACTGTCATCTTTTGCAGATGAAGTAGGCAAATAGTCTACCAAGACTGTACCCCACTGTTGTGTTTAAGAGCCATTGTAAAGTTCCCCCAGAGGAAAGAGTGTCTCAGCAGGGCCATTCACTTCCCTGGAGCTATGCACATCAGTGGTCTGTGTGGAGGTGGTGAGGCATGTCCCGATGCTGATTAGAACCGAGCAGAGGAAACACTAACCCCCCCCCCCCCGCTCCACTAAGCTATGGAAGGAGCACATCATTGTGGCCTGGCCCATGAGGTTAGTTAGCCCATTAGGACCAGTGTGTTCCCGCCGCCCTTCAGCGCTGTGTTGTTGGGAACGGTAAGGTAGCCAGAGTGATACTGGTGTCACAGTAACAACAACTTTCCCTCATGCAACAGTGAGTGCCTCTCATTGTTTTAAAAGTCTTCATACAGTGGGAACAAAAAAACAAGTGTGAACTGTTGCCTTGCCACTTCATTGCTAGAAGAGATGTGAGTGTGTGTGCGCTTGTGAGAAGTGGTCTGACTTTATTTCCTGTGTAGGCTTATGTCATGGTGTGTTCTGTGGTGGATCAAGCTGAAAGCTGAGCAGGGAAACACCCACCACAGGGCCCTGAAATGTTTCCTAATTTATGGGTGAGGATTTGCATTGCAGAGGCACAGAGAAGGAGGAGCTTGGGGTAACATTTAGGCTGAACTTTTAACCGTAACAGGGTCTGTCACCATCAATTAGCAGAACCAACCACTCACCATCCTCTCTCATGCTTTAGATGTGGTGAATTTTGCCCCAACATCATAAGTCATCGGGCTGCGAGACAATGTGATTATTTATGTCAATCTTGGAGTTTTTAAGAGTTTGAGTAGCTAAGCTGTACTGGAGCTCAAGGCTAAGCAGATCAACTGGATTGCGTTTGTAACGGAAACCCACATCAAAGTGTGGGACCGAGAAGCCTGTTACTGACCATGGAGGCCGGTAAGGCGACCGTGTTTGGCACGGTAATCAGTGGGATTGTCCTCTTGTTTTTTCCCTCCTCTCCTTCTCAAAGGCCTCTGCTATCTCCACCCACAAACCTCACTCCATAAACCTTCCCTCCTCTCCTTCTCAAAGGCCTCTGCTATCTCCACCCACAAACCTCACTCCACATAAACCTTCCCTCCTCTCCTTCTCAAAGGCCTCTGCTATCTCCACCCACAAACCTCACTCCACAAACCTTCCCTCTGCCAATTTTGGTTGATGATGGATGCTTTAAATAACAGTCTTATGATGAGTTAGTGAAATGTTGCAATGAACCACATTTGTCTCTCTGTCATAGATCTGTAAAATACTGGAATATATTTTGCTTGGCGTCACTGTTCATTTTTGAGATGGGACCTAGTTCTAAGTACCCGGAGTGGTTCCCCTGAAAGCTAACCTAAAAAAAATTGGCAAAAGTAATTTCTTAAGACCATGCTTCCTATGCTTGATTTAAACACTAGGCCGTAAGGCCTAAACTTATTTTGAAACCCCTTCAATCTTCTGGCCAATTACTTTCTGGAAGTCACTTGGATAATGGTGTTTTGCTTATGCACTATAGGCCTAATTGTACTGTTTTCATTATCAATCAAACTGTGTATTTTGCCTCTGTAGAAGAGCCCAACTGATACTGGGTTTTTGGGGCCGAGCCGATATGAGGGAGTAACAAAAAATCCAATACTCTCCATATGTACACACACAGTCTTCAAATAACGTGTTTTTTAAGAGCATGGAAATGTGGTTATCAAACACTTGTGACAAAGATATGTAATGTTGCTTGTTTTATTGTTTTATACTGATGTTTTCCTCTTGGCCAGGGCTCCATTGTAAAAGAGATATCTATGGCACTCGCCTGGTAAAGGGAAAAAGAATTATTCGATAAAACCGTCCAACCCGGCAAATCTGTAGTTTCACAGGTCTGCTTCATGGTGTTGTTAAGCTCACACCACATTGTTGGGTAGTTACGCTGTAGCTTATCGTGTTGCCAGTCTACCAGGGAAATGCATGCAGAGAACCACAAAAAGGAATATTTCAATTGAGGTGGACCTTGAGGTCCATTGGTTGAGTACGTCCTTTGTAGTCTATGTGTTGCAGGTTTTGTTGAATGCATGCATTAAGTAGAGAAGAAAAAGAATGAGTGGGACCTGAAGTAGGACCTATCTACATCTCACACTTCACCATCTCTGTAAACTGCTGCAACCTTGTAAAGTCATAAGACATTTCTTCTGTACCTTGTAAAGAATGATACAATGTAAAATATGTAGACGTTTGCTAAACTAGATGTTGCTTTAGAGCTCCGAGTTTTTTTTATTGGTACCTATCAGTTCTTGTAATAAAACATCTTGGTGACTAGACAGAGAAATCTCCAAGGAAACGCCTTTGTTACTTACTTTGACTTAAACAAAACATTTTGATTTAGCAATTATTTTGTTACCGAAATCTCACATGGTTTCAGAAGGCTTGTCATGGCCTTGAGTCTTTGAATGTCACACCCTGTTCCCTAATTCAATTCTCTGAAGTTATACTGTGTGTGTGTGTGTGTGTGTGTGTGTGTGTGTGTGTGTGTGTGTGTGTGTGTGTGTGTGTGTGTGTGTGTGTGTGTGTGTGTGTACACAGGCCTCCCTGTTCATTAGGACAGCATGCAGTTTAGCCTGGTAGATTCATAATGCATCAAGGCCACCCGCCTTGATTTGATTATGGTGAGATAGCGTTTTACATGCTGTGACATAATGGGTTTTTAACGGTTACGACTCTCTTTCAGGTAAAAGATTTGACTAAGTTTCTGGACCCTAGTGGCTTGGGAGTAATCAGCTTTGAAGACTTCCACCGTGGGATCTCTGCTATAAGCAATGGAGGTGAGATGGAGGGAACCTCTGTTAACTTGCATTGTGTATAGAAAACAAAATGACTGTGATTTATAACTGGCTTCAGACACGCATGGTACAGCTGTGCCCTGCCCATCAGGTTTAGATCTTTCTGTTTACGGAATGCTGCCCTTAACTTGCACTCTTTTGTAATCTCAGAATCAGCTTTTTGAACTGGAGTATGGAAGAAAGGTTCAGAACCCTATTAAGCTCTATTTCTCCCTTATACCTTCTTCCTTGAGGCCGCGGGCGTTGTTGTCAACACAGTATGTCCTCCCATGTATATTTCAGCTGAGGTGAGCGTGTACGGAAGCAGATGAAAGGCCGACCCATTTCGTCTGAGGCACGGGTTGAATGGAAGGTTTTCTTTGAGCAAACACTCTCGTCTCTCTCTCTTCCTGACCCATTTTGTGTGCTCAGAAACGGGAGGAAGTTTCTCAAAGGCCCATATACGTACCCTTTCAAACAATGGGAACCATTTATCACGGTCTCTTGACAGCCCGGACCTCAGGTTTCTCTGCCTTGGTTTTTTCTAGGTACCAGTGAGCGGGGCTGTAGATGAGATGTTCTCTCCCCAGCCGATCGTTCCCCAGCCCACCGTGTTCCCCAAGCCCCCATAAATACCAGCCCACTTGACACCTGTGGGTTTAAAGCCGTCTTGATGGATTCATCTAGCGTGTGGCCGTAATGTCAACGCTGTTGACATCCTCGTGCGTGAACTGTCGGCCCAGATCAACGCTGTGTCACGGAGACCGTGTTGACATCATAAACCGGCCTCGGCGCCACTCGGCGGCGTTGGCGTCGCCGCAAGCGGGCGTTGCTTGCCAACCCAGCTCATTGCGGTTGATTTGTGGAGCTTTATCTTCCCGGGGCTTTTTGGGTCGCACAGCTCTGCTTACCCGCACCGTTAATAAGTGATGGGTTGGAAAGCATGAGACTCACAGGCACATGGCATGCTAGGCCGGGTTTCATGGAGGGTTTGGGCGGGGGGGGGGGGGGGGGGGGGGGGGGGGGCGTCTTATTGGTCTGAATTATTCAGCATTCCACTCTGTCCTTATCTCACAGCTCTCTCTGTCCCTGCTTCCCTCCCCAGCTCTCCTGCCCTCTCTATGGTCAGATTTCCCTCCGAATCCCGCAAACTTATTGTTCGCCTCAGAGTACTTATAATGGACATGCACTTTTCCTACTATTATGAGCCAGCCAAGTGCCCTGTGCCTAGTCTGACTATACTGTGGTGAGGCCTAAGGTAGGTATGGCCTAAGGAAAAGGAGGTGAAGGCTTGTGTTCTGAGTCAAGCGTTTCCTGTGGAACGTTGCCACGTACGTGTGAAGACCAGAGACGTGCTGTAACTGTAAGCCGTGCCTCTCGCACATGGCCGTCAAGACGTCCCGGGAGTCTGGTGGTGGGAGGCTTTTTGCTGGCCCAGGTCGATACCACCAGCAGCAGCCTATTTAATCCCCTTCCACCCAACAAAAACAGAAGAAACCCTGCCATTCCGCTTCAACGGTCCTCCCAGTTCCAGTATGTCCTCCAATGCAGCCTGCCTCCGCGGTCTTTCAGTCATTTCCCACATTTGTTATTGACAGGAATGAGAGTAATAAAGAAAAGCCTTTGGGGAATGGAAATGCCCCCCTACTGCCCTAGCCAGCCTCTCCCCCCCCCCCCCCCCCCCCCCCCCCCCCCCCCGGAGAAATGTGTCTAAGACTACACAAACCAGGCCAGAGCTCCGACTACTTAGCTGAAGTGTCCCTCTTGTCTGCTTGGAACTGTTCTGAGGCTGTGTCGAGGGGCTGTAGTGGTCTGTACCAGCAGAGGAAAACCTTTTCCAGTAAACCCCCCTTTCCACACTGACCCCCCCCCCCCCCCCGCTGCAGTGTAGCATATACTAGCCCTGAAGAGTGTCGGGTTACACGAGCACAGAACAGGGTCCGTCTCGGTCTCGCTCTCGGTCTCGGTCATCAAGAACACTGTTTGTGTTCCTATGGCTCAGCGGGGTGCTTGTCACAACTCTGTTTACTGGAAACAGGAGCCCCATTGGCCCGCGGGACTCTGACCCACTGTCCTCTGTAGGTCTGTGTCAGGTTTCACTGCTTGTCTGCAGCTGTTTTCCACAGAGGTCTTTATTGACAAATCTGATTTTGATCGCGGCCATTTCGCCCTTTTTATTGGTTTACTTTGGACACTTTGTACACGGGGGCTTGTAGATTGTGAACACAACGGTTATATAATGTTAATTGCTGCTTCACGTGTGAAATACTACTGTATGGTTTTCAAAGAAGGGCAGCTTCGGTAGCAAGGACATTAGCAGTTAATGCTCCACTGTTGTTGGATTAGGTAAATTTGCCGTGTTAAAACCAGCTCGTCAAACATTTGTCTTTACAGTTGACTTCTAGTTTGCACTCTACTGCTATGAAGCCAGTTGGTGCACCTTGCTGTGTCATTCTCCTGGAAGGTGTTAGGAAGTGACTGGTCAATTATGAGTGTACATGGGTTTGTTAGGAAAATAGACTGTTTTTACACAAAGTATTTAAGGGCAGTTTTATTTCAAATTGAATATACTTACACTTTTGGCTAACGTTGAGAACACTTGTAATACAATCTGAAAGCACTTAAATATTCAGACTTCAAAACATATATTTGTTTTTTTTTGTACTCATCTGAACAAGCCACTCCCTTGTCAACTGTCATCAATAGACTTGATTAGTGGGAGGGGCTTCCAGGTAGCTTAGCCAGCATGCACTAAATGGAGAATAAGCAGATGCAATGTTTAAAGGTATGTTAGATGAATTGCAGTCTTGCGTAGTCAGCCTTTCCGGATGCTTAATGGGCTCCGAACAAGAAATAACCAAAATATTAATCTTATTTTATTTATATTATATGAATTCCTTTTGAAATTAAATGTTCCACGTTAGGCCGGGAACAGGTTTTTTTCATCACACAAGCTGAGATGTTGTACTTGTGCTTGCCCAAGGCCTATGCAGTACTGTTTATTTACACCTGTTTAAATTGAATGATCACAACGGTTTAGTTTAGTGCAAACTCCACCAATAGAATCATAGTCGAATTAGAGATAAATCTCTTTATGACACTATAACGCTAACATTTATCCATAATCCTTTTGTAACATCTTACCTTCCACGTTGTCTACCCAACAGTTTGGGACAGTATGAATTTTCTTTTGATAATATGGCCTTGATGACCATGGTTCCATGTCTTCCTGCAGCTCCAGAGCCCCAGGTCTACGATGTGCACTTCAGCCCAGGGGACGGAGCTATGGGCTGCCCAGAGGAGTACGATGAGGTGGGTCATGCACATAGTGCACGGGCAATAACATGACTCCATAACCGGTAACGGACCAGACTTGTCTTGACCACATTCATGAATAAAAGCCCAGCCTTATGTGGATAATTGTCTAAGGTGCACCAACTGTGTTAAGGCAGGCCATTTGTCCTCCTTATTGTCCTGTGTCCTGCCCTTCCCTTCTGTTCGTTCACATACTACTGTATCCAACTCCCAGGCTTTGTGTGTTCTCACACACACACCCCACTGTAATTTACTGAGTGGCTACCACACCACATATTCCACATGCTTACCACTGGTTTGGCACGCATTAAATGGCCTCTTGCTGAATTGTCTCCTTTTATATTTCTTGAATTGGTTGGCAACTGTACTTTACATATCTGTGCTGTTATGCTTTTTCAGCTGCGGTCCGCATATTTGGAATTCCTGGCTCCCCTCGTGCATAGGACATGTGTATTTCACTTTTTGAATTTTTCCCACTAGTTTGTGGAGGAAGCGCTGGGCTATGATTCCAGGGCGATCATCACAAGCTGAAGGCTGCCGCTCGCTGTGTAGCAACAGCGCCCTCACGTGGTGGGGTTGTTCAGTGCAGACTACAGGCTAATAGTGACTGGAAAGCTGTGTGCGCCCAGAGGCACAGCAGATCCATAAGCTTTTTCTTTTTGTGGACTAGAGTCCGTGTATTTTCTCTAGTGAGACTAGTAAATCTGCCAACAGTTCAATAACGATGGAAGGAAACGTATAATGGTGTTTCATCGTGTGTGTGTGTGTGTGTGTGTGTGTGTGTGTGTGTGTGTGTGTGTGTGTGTGTTTTATTACCTAAGCACTGCTCACCAGCCCACAGGTGCAATGAAAAGGGTTTCTTAATAAAAAAGATTAAAAAAACAGACTGACATAATGGCTGCTCTGTCCTTTTCCCAACCCTTGAATCTGGAATGCATTGAATTCAAATATGTAACATTTAATAATTTAAATCTTTTCAAATATTTCCGTGGTCAGGGCATATTTGAAGCCCTCGGCAGAGTTGTGGTGCTAACAGTAACTGGATTTCTAAGTTGACGCCACACCTGTGTCCCTGTCCTCGTTGTTTTACCCCTCTGGTTCCCGGCAGTAAAGGTGCAAAAGTTCCGCTCTAAATGGACGCACTGTTTCAGCCCTGTTTGCTTTCAAAACAGGCGAGGTGAGGCATCGCTCCGGAGGCCTAGCTTGAGAAAACGCCCTCCTCCTCCCCAACCCTCCACTCCCTTGTTTTAGGCTCAACCTAACTAAAACTCGCACCAGGAAAAAGCGGAGTTTATCCCTGACCCATTTAGTCGATTCCTGCCCAACCTGTTCTCTTCAGGAGCAACAGATCGATATTCCCCGTCTAGGTTCCTGTCCTCTGCCTGAGGCCTGTGCTGCTGTGGGATTACGTCATCCCAGTTGACCTCATGTAGGTAAACAGCCTGCTGGTTCAAAGCAGCGTCCTCTGATATATGGCCCTCGTCTGCCCCACCCCCCCCCACGAGAGAAGCACGACTAAAGGTAGAGCATGGCTTAATGATTCACCCTGTCACGGCAGCCCGGGCCCTTGTCCACATAAAAGCAGGAAAACATTAGAGAGACACAGCTCCCATGTTATGCAGCATATATTAGCCACTGCAGTCAGGGTAGGCGGGTGGTGGTGGCAGAGTGGATACCTTCGGACCCTTCAAACTCCCGCCCTCTTTCTCCACCCCTTCCAAAGCCCAGCGAAGCTGAACTAGGTGTTTTTACACCGATCAGTTTTTCACTCGTTTTTCGGACACACTAGAGGAAGCGCTCGAAGGGGCAATCTGCAGGGGGTCTTCTGACAGGCCAGTCTTCCTGCCTGTGAGGCCAGGCAGAGAACATGGTTTTGGGCATGGTGGACAGCCCTCTGGGCCTAGTTCCTTCTGGAGCTCCACACAGACGGGTGAGCCAGCCTTTCCCATCAATTCACAAGCTATTAGGTCATTGTTGTGCAACAAGGCTATTGTGTGTTGGGTAATGCTACCACAATGGTGTCTCTTTACATGACCATTTGGTGGTGTTGTGCTGCTGGAGACTAGAGCAGAGGAGTGTTGGCTCCGTGTTTGCACTTGTCGAATCGGTGTTGACACAAAAGGTTTTGCCTGGCACAGCCACCTGACACCCAGCGGGTTGATCCGAGGGCCTGTTCACGCCGTATGATTTGTTTGAACATTGCTCTTACTGAGGTCAGATTTCATTTGACTATTGCATGTTCCTCACTGTCTCCACCTCCTTGAAACAATTATTCTAGAACAATGGCCAAGACCTGTGAATAGAGGCTTTTTATTTATTTTTATTTTTGATACGCAAGGATAAACAATCGGTGTATGCCTTTTCACCTTGTTCACCGACAGAGCTACTTTTTAATAATTAGCACTTCATTTCCGTTAGTCCTTGTACATATCCACATATAAGAGTTATTATGGGAAGAAAATGATTGCTTAAAAAGCAGATTAAAGCTCTTGTCCTTTATCATTTGCAAACTGGTCATTTTAATGAGTCCAGTCCAACATCAAATAAACACATCCTTAGTTACTATTTTGAGTGGATGATTTTGAGTGGTTAATCGTGACAACCACAGAAAGTGGGTAGTAAGCATGAACTCATTTGTCCATGCAATATGTGGAGCACTGACTTTTGATCGGCCCTCTCTCCCCCTGCAGCAGAACGAGGTGACGGACAGTGCCTACCTGGGCTCTGAGAGCACCTACAGCGAGTGTGAAACGTTCACCGACGAGGACACGGGGGCCCTGGTGGCCCCCGAGATGCACGAGGAGGTGGAGACGGACAGCGGCATCGAGGCCACGCTCCACGACCCCGAGGACGGAAGCAACCGGTCAGTGCTGACCTCAGCAGCCCCACCGTTAAACCGCTCCGACACGTTCTGACGCACATATTAACCTGTTGTTTATCCAGCGTAAACTCAACTGTCAGCCCCTTGGTGGGTTAAACAGTCCTGAATACCTCCCCGTCTTTAAATGTGAGCTATTGGTCAGTATGCTTTTTTTACCTACCTACTGGTAGATTGAAATAATCTTCTGCAGCTTATCACAACGTTAAGCTATCGCATGGTTGCATGCATGTGCCCCTATCTGGATTGGAAACTACCTGGAGTTTAAATAGGTCACCCAACAAAGAGATCAAAGAGAATAATAATAGCCACCAGCATAAAAGCCTGACGCCTAAAATATGTGAAGGTTGCAAAGATAGGTTCCTATCGGTCTGAGCTAACTCAAGGTGCTTCTGTTAGCAAATACTGTTTTGCAACTTGCTGTTTTTGTGCTGCTTAGCTGTGATTGTGGTCCGCTACATCACATGTACCAACATGCAGAATTCAAAACAATACAGATTTAGAAGTAGTACATTCAGGTAAAATATTCGAGTCTTTTTGTGCCAGAACCATAAAGATGTCTTCTTATGTGGATGGTTGTTTCTGCTGCTTATTTTTCTGTTGGGAAGAATCTAATCTTTGTGTAAAGAACAAAGTGTACACAATGTAGCAGTGCTCCACTCTGGAGACCTTGAGTTTACACCCTGTTCACACTTTACTTGGTTTGTTCACACGTACTGGCTTGATAGCAAGGAGTTCTGAGAATCAGACAATTATTTTTAAAATCACGAAAAATCTATCTGATTTATAAGTCGTTGTTTTGTGTTACAGTAAGTACATAGTCTTTGAACTACTTTTATATGGTGTTTTTGGGGGGGTTTGTTAGGCACATAGATGTCTGGTCAATTGAAATGATGCATTAGTTGCCTGGTTTTCAGAACAGCTTGGTCTGACGGTCATGCTTTTGTTGGATGATTTGGTTGGGTGGTTGTCTGTCATAATGATATAATTGGTTCAAATGCTAAACTAGGGTGAAGATGATTAGCTGTCGGTACTGGGCTTTGTCCAATTATCCCTACCCCCATTGACTCCTGTATGGAGTCAGATTAGGATCTACCACCTGTTAAGATTTGCCTCCTGACAGATGTAGGATTTTAACTCTTGGTTCTTAAGTCTTCAGGCAGAGCATTGTTCTCAATCTCTGAAAATGGAGGGATTTCTTTACTGCCAGATTTGTGCTGAAATATATTTGGCATTAATGGGGTTTCCTGAATCCCAATGGTTTACCGTCTGACTGCAAGTGTTTTACAAAACCCAGCCAAATTCAAATTTCAGAATTTCCAGTGACCAGTTTACTTGCATACATTTTGGTTGTACATTTAATATTGACCTTTGTCAGATCAGAGTGCTGCAGCATGTATGTTTGAACATTTTTATAGGTTCATACTTAAAGTATTCATACTTAAATAGTAAACATTTACTCGGCTTCCAACAACCTCCATACGGCAAGGTTTTGGATACACAAGGTCCTACAATAGCGATGTTGGTTGACAGCTTGCTGTTTGGACTGAATGTGTGGTTTTGGATACACAAGGTCCTACTATAGTGATGTTGGTTAACAACTTGCTGTTTGGACTGAATGTGTGGTTTTGGATACACAAGGTCCTACTATAGTGATGTTGGTTGACAGCTTGCTGTTTGGACTGAATGTGTGGTTTTGGATACACAAGGTCCTACAATAGCGATGTTGGTTGACAGCTTGCTGTTTGGACTGAATGTGTGGTTTTGGATACACAAGGTCCTACTATAGTGATGTTGGTTAACAACTTGCTGTTTGGACTGAATGTGTGGTTTTGGATACACAAGGTCCTACTATAGTGATGTTGGTTGACAGCTTGCTGTTTGGACTGAATGTGTGGTTTTGGATACACAAGGTCCTACTATAGTGATGTTGGTTAACAACTTGCTGTTTGGACTGAATGTGTGGTTTTGGATACACAAGGTCCTACTATAGTGATGTTGGTTAACAACTTGCTGTTTGGACTGAATGTGTGGTTTTGGATACACAAGGGAGGAAGTGTTAGGAATGAGGTTTTATCTGCTGACTGTGTGACCTGTCACCCCGACGCCATGACAGATGGGAGGTCTCTGCCTGACGGGGATGTGTTTGAACTTCCTGTCCATGGCTGAGCCTTGAATGCCAGGAAGTGCGGACTTAGCTCTTTTTCTCTCTTCCTTTTTGCTTTGGAAAGGGCCCTATTTGCACCCCCCCCCCCTTTACCAGATCGCTGCCGTCCCTGTCCCCCGTGCTGACGGGGCCAAAGAGTGTCCGACACACTGACTTCCACGTTCCACCGTTTCAGCAAGTCTGCGTTTTCATTGTTTGGCAGGAATTAAGGACGTTGCCAGACCAACCTCCACCATACTCTTACGTTTGCACGACGTAATTATATAGATCCCTTTATTAAACTTGATGACACATTGTGCATGTTTGTGTTTATATGACAGTATGGCGTGTGAACACCAGCGCTTATCTTCTTCATCAACCAGGAAGATGTACTCTGTGAAAGACCGTTTTGCGCTCCCGATCAAACAGACAAAACAAATTGTGACTGTCAGCAAAGTGAGAACTCGATCGCGGGTTCTATTCTCTCCTATAAACATCCTAACTCCTATTTTCTTTTCAACGACGTCTCAGTCCAACAACCCTGAAGGGTCAGGGTTAGGGATTTGCCACAACCTAGCACCCCTAGCTTAGCCTCTCTGGTAGAAGAGATGTCCCTTACCCATAGGAGTGCATGCGCTGGCCTTAGAGATTAGAAGCCTAATGAGATTAAACACCCCCACCTCCTCCCACCCGCCACGTCCTACCCCTACGACATATGCGAGGGACCTGGCCCCTCCGCACGCCTGTCTGTTGTCACTTCTTAGCACCAAGTCTGATTTAACCCTCAGCCAGTCCCAGCCAACCTCTCTTGCTGCGGGTCGACCTGGTGACACCCACGGCAACCGACGGATATAGGGTTGTACACCGCCACGTCAATCGACTTTGATTACGAAGGCAAAAATCATATCTTCTGTCTCCGAGTTGGAGCGTTCCTGAGCGGTCTTGAGGTGAGGTAACCAGGGAGCCCTCAGGATTCCACTGTGGTTGTCTGGGGTTCTGACTCCGCTCACCCCCAGGCTTTCACGCCAGGGCAGCGGAAGGCGTTTGAAGATGCGTTCCCTCTCCTCTCCAGCTCTCCAAGTGAGGGACCTTAGTAGGAGGCTGAGCACGGGGTAAGCACATCCAAATCGCAAGTTACTGGACGAGAGAAAAGGATCTGAAAAGCACGTTCAGGGTAAGAGGTGTCTTTGGTTGAGACTGTGGATAATGGCTGTTTTTTTATGACTACTAAAAAGATTAGATCAAGTGTTCAGCACACATGACAGCTTTACTCCTAAACCAGCTCAGATATCCTCCGCAGGCAACTATTATATTTTCCGGTGGAGGTTTTAGTCCTGAGGACCATGTTTTCTGTAATGGGATCCTTAAGTGTCCTTCCAGATAACAGGATAAGATACCAGTTTAAATGTCCTCAAGTCACAGGATCCAGGACTTCACATGAATCGCCCCCTTACCCTGTTGTCTGTGTCAAAGTTGACAAGGTGTCAACGTTAAGCTAAACCCAGCTATGCATAGGCTTTCCCTATATGTTGGTGAAACTAGTGGGTTCATTTTAAACTGGATTCTTTGCTGTCTCTTGGCTCAATTAAGGTCAGTTCCTAAGCTTCACCCACGTAAAGCTAATTGAAAGCTCTGCCCACATTCAGCCATGTTGCCTTGCTTGTTCGGCACAGACCTCTCGTTCTAGCCTGGCCGACATCGGGATTAACGTGAAGAAACAGATTGGCCGTCAACACAAAGCGATTGCGCAACTTCCCGGTCACTTCTCCCTGCGCCAAGTGATCTTTCCAGCCCCAAATGTTCGGTTTAGGGTTTAGGTTTGGGTTGGCTCCTAGGATCACCGCAAACGCAGACCGAAATTGACACATCGGCACGTTGGCTGAAACACTGCAGCACATCTATTTTGGATAGGGAGAGTGTGAGGATAGATGTGCCTTGTTAAGTCAAGCTGCTCTGTGGGTTGGAAATGGATGTTCGATCAGTCGTTTTTTTTTTTTTTCCTTGTTTTTTTTCCCCACCATTGGGTTGCACAGCGGTAGGTGTTGATGGTGCACAGTAGTGTCTCAGCCTAGAATGTCTTGCGCTAACTTTAGCATCGACCTGAAGAGCCGAGGAAATGGCGTTAATGGTGTTTGCAGTGTCTAAATTAAACACGTCTCGCTTCTGCCCTAGCAGCAGCCAGCAGACCTGTGTCGTTGTTGGATGTAAACATATGCTGTGTAACTCATGCAAGCAGTATCTTTTCTGCTTTTAGTTTCAGCCATAAACGTATCCTCATCCATGCACAACCCCCCCTATCTCTTCTCCAGGTTCTCCCTGAACTCTGAGCTCCACAGCAACTCTCTGGTGACGGTGATCGGGGGAGAGGAGGAGCACTTCGAGGACTTTGGCGAGAGCAACACCTCTGAGCTGCTGGAGACCACGGAGGAGGGCACAGAGGGCGAGGGGGGGGACTCCTACCTGCAGACCCCCGAACAGGTCAACAAGTGCTCCTCCCTGCTCCTCTCCCCCAGGTACGGGCTGTTCCACACCAGTAACACAGTGTTCCGTCTCCAAAGTATCACTTCAGCCCGATGAAAGGTTCTGAGACAATGTCTGTGTTTAAAATAAATGTTCAATTTGGAGGCATTATTTTTTAATTTAAACGGTATAATGTTTTCTTCAGGGGTTATGAACACTAGAGTGTTTTTGTCCAGGGGTGCGTTGCAACAGAACACAATGTATTTCTGTCGCTCCAACGCCCTGGTCCTGTTGAAATAATTAGACATGTTTTATTCCAATGTCGAGCCATTATCTCTAAATTCTCAGCTTGTTACAGTCAGGCAGTGTAGCCACAACCAAAATTGCTGTGTGCTTGGAAAAGAGTTGAGGTCAAACTTTTGATAAAGCCTCTCTGGGAACATCCTGCCCTACCCCCACCTCCTCCTTTTCGTGTGAGGGGCCAGATAAGCAGAACGAGGTCAAAGGTCACCCCCTCTCTCGCCCTGTTGCTTTGTTATTGACGCTGAGGTCGGCGGCCACACTCCGTCCCAAAACAGTGCACCCTCTGGGGGGACCAGGCTTTCTTATCTTCACCCGTTTCAGTGTTTGTGCCACCCGAAGCCATTTCCCCCCCCAAGTCTTTTTGAGGCCCACGAAGAACCTAAACCCTATCCTGAAGGCTCACTATCACTGGCTGACAGTTCGAGGTGTCTGTTAAACATCTAAACACGCCTCACTATTAACTCCCCCTCTTTTCTGGCTCCATCTGAAGCTCCGTCTGTTTCTCTGGGACCCCCCCCCCCCCCCCTCCACCCAACTCGTCCTCCCTGCCCTACCGATAATCCCCTCCTCCTCTCTGATCCGCCTCGCCAGTGTTCGGATAACGCTTCCTTTCCCGTGTGGTTGATATTTCCCCATCGGCCCCGCCAGGAAGCGCTGAGCCGCTAACTGCCAAGCCTTTGTGTTCCCGTCACAATATGGAAATAAGCTGGCCTAACTGCACTGGCTCGGAGGGTGTTTTCACTGCTACTAACAATATCCAAGCCTTTTCTCTCCGGTAAATAGCCTGTATAATAGCAACTGGTCTCCACTGCAGTGAGCAGGTACGAAAGCAGTTAAAAGCCCACTAGGTTCTAATAATAAGAATAATTCATTTTATTTATATAGCGCTTTTCTAAGACCCAAAGACGCTTTACAGAAAAAGAATAAGACAATAATGGGGTTAAGACAGAGATGGACAGAAAGGTGAACAATAAGGCAAGGACCACTACAGGGTTCTGTTGCGAGCGTTGTTGTTGTCCACGTCACTCTCAGGGCTCGTTCGAACCGATGTCAGTCTTCCGTCTGGCTCAGCGTTTGTGGTTAAAGATGGGAGCAGACTCGTCCCTGCACAGTAGCTGCCTCTCGTCGCATCGCACGCCCACACTGAGTCATGTTCACACCTCGCTGGGCTGTGCTCGGTGGGGGGTCGGGGGAAGTGGGGGGGGCACACACAGCTACGTCACCTCCTCCTGCACACCGTGTTTCATGAGGGGCCCGTAACGTCCGCGTACGTAGACGCTGTGGGCATAACTGGTGACAACCCACACACACACACACACACACACACACACACACACACACACACACACACATTTGTTGGTGTTACTTAATACCACCAGCACCACTTCATGCCTGTGAAGACACAATGCCGGATTTAGCAGGGATTATCATTCAGATGACCACTGTACAAAACTTACGCTGACACACACACACACACACACACACAGTCCACAAACACACACACAGGCCACCACACCACACACTGTTTTTGCGAACGCACACAGGAACCCCGGCCACGTAATGCGGCCGAGAATCGCTGCCTGAATGGATAATCAGCCAGGAGAGTTCACACGAGACCAGCGAGTGGATGCTGCTTCTGCAACACACACACACACACACACACACACACACACACACAGCCTGTCTGGTGCTTTGGGCTTATTTGAAAGGAGCATGGTGTTTTGATGTTGTTTAGCAGAATATATTAAGCACACTGCAGATCCCCCCCCCCCCCCCCCCCCCCTGCTCTTGGCTCACTGCAACGTTGCAAAGCCATGTCCTATATGCACAAACGTTCACTTAGGCCTCGGTAACTCCTGCTTGTTAAACAGGGCCGCATGAAAACACAGACACTATATACAGGGAACCCTCTGTAGCAGACACTCCCTCCTTTTCTGTGTTTTTTAACTCCTTTGTCCTTGGACACTTCCACAGTCTTATCTGCTTTTCATTCCACTGATAACCCTGCACTCACGACCCCGAAAGATGCCGCCTGCCCCCCAGGGCACCGCTGCAGTCCGTCCCTCACTCACTCTTCCTCCTCTCTCCTCCTCCTCTTCCTCCTCTCCTCTGCTCCTGCCAGCGCCCCCACTCTCCCTGCCAGCCTCCAGAGCTTCCTCCGGGAGGAGGCGCTGGACTTTTTCTGTAGCCAGTGTCACAAACAAATCAGTCGTATCGAGGACCTCTCCACTCGCCTCAATTTCCTTGAGATGAATAGGTAACACCACCCCCCCCCCTCCCCCCTCCTCCCTTCAATACAACCGCCGTGTGTGTGTTTGCACGGGGGATTGGAACATCCACCACACACATTCCCATTCTCCGTGCGTGCTGTGCTACATTGGTAACAGTCGCAGATGCATCTTGTGTTTGCCGTATCCAAGGCCATGATGTGTGTTACTTACATGCACCCTCAGTCATGGCGTGTGTGTGTGTGTGTGTGTGTGTGTGTGTGTGTGTGTGTGTGTGTGTGTGTGTGTGTGTGTGTGTGTGTGTGTGTGTTTGGTCAAATGGTCACACACACCCCCATCACTTCTCATTTGCACTCCCCTGTGCATGTGTGTCAGTTTCGGTTTGTTAGTGTTTAGACGTTGGGAAACTACCAACCCTGGCTGTGTGTGTGTGTGTGTGTGTGTGGGTGGGTGGGTGGGTGGGTGGGTAGCTGGTCGGGGTTAGCAAGTGGATGTCCGTCAAGGTGAGTTTAGATTGTTCTTTGTTGTAGCTGCTGTTGGTGTCTTGTGGACCATAAGGTTTGTCAGGAGATCATATCTCTCATCACTGCATTGATTAATGTCCAGTCATCAAACATTTATCCTATCAGTTAAATCATAACTCGGGAATAAGTGTTCATATCAATGTGCATTCAACTCCATCTTTACAAAAAAAAAAAGAACATTTAAAGAGTTGAAATAAAATTCCTTTATGGCTCATTTTCATCTCCCATTGCAACTTTCTCCATTCCAGAAGAAGAATGCTGGTGACAAATCAAACCTTTAGAATCTCTCAGAATGTGCCTGGCTTGGTGTGTTAGATGGTTGCAGTGCCATTCCTTTGACTGTTAGTTCCTCAGTGTTTATGTGATCGCCCAGGTCCTCATCCCCAGGTCTCATTCTTCCCAGAGTGAGGGGGATGACGGGCTGGGATGTCATGAGATGGTGTCTTTCCTTTCTCTCTTCCTAACTGCTTTCCTGTTGTTTTGCTCCCCCTCTCCAGCTCGGGCAAGAGGCTGTCCAGCAAGAAAGTGGCTAGGTAAGTCAACCATGGTCTGCTTCAAAAGAGCACCCAATAAGCAGATACAAAATCTCTCCTTTTTATGTATACAAAAGTGTCTGAAAGGCATACTGCGTGTGTGTGTGTGTGTGTGTGTGTGTGTGTGTGTGTGTGTGTGTGTGTGTGTCATGGTGCAGACATCTCCTCCTGAACACCTCGATGACGCTGGACACCATGAACGAGTTGACCCACGACATCCTGGAGCTGTCCGACTCGGACATCACGGACAAGGTCAGAGTTCACCCCGCCGAGCCCGCTGCCCCGTGACGTGTCCAGGCCACGCCAGAGAATCAGCCGCCTGCCGTGCGCTCTCCCCCCCCCCCCTCCAGTGGTAGTAACCCTGAGCTCCATGCCTCCCAGGTCCTGCTGCTGGAGCGCCGCGTGGCGGAGCTGGAGAAGGACACGGAGGCGTCGGGGGAGCAGCACGCCCGCCTGCGCCAGGAGAACCTGCAGCTGGTGCACCGCGCCAACGCCCTGGAGGAGCAGCTGAAGGAGCAGGAGCTCTACGCCGAGGAGACGCTCCACCAGGAGGTCCGCCGCCACAAGGACGCCTTGGCCAAGCTGGAGAGGGAGCGGGACGCGGAGCTGGAGAACCTGCAGGCCAGGTCTGTGGGGGGTGGGGGGGGGGGGTAGGCGCTCTTTGGGTCGTTGAACGCCGGCACAGAGGAATAGACACGGGTAGGAGCGTGTTGCTTCCCTGTGAGATGAGATGTGGTTTGAAGAGGGGCGTCACTGCCACCTACTGGTCAGAAATGAGACTGAGCTCGTCAAAGCTATGACCTCATCCTTTTCTTCCCCCCCCTTGTAGAAGCTTTAGAGTGTTTTAGTTTCGGCCTTTGGGATGGGTTCGGTGTGTAGTAGGACTGTGCGTTGCCTTCGTGTGTTTGAGGGTCTGGTGTTGTTTGTTTCAGTCTACAGCAGCTGGATGAGGAGAACAGCGAGTTGAAGTCCTGTGTCCCCTGTTTACGGGCCAACATCGAGAGGCTGGAGGAGGTACGAACCCGCCCCCCCCCCCCCTGAGACCGCCACCCCCATCCCTCCCTGCTAACTGCTCACCTCTTCAATCTCTCCTCTTTTCTAATGGTCGTCCCCACCCTCCTCCTCCTCCCTCCTCTGCCCACCAGGAGAAGAGGAAGTTGCAGGACGAGTCGGAGGACGTGGCGGTGCGGCTGAGCGAGGAGGTGGAGACCCGGAGGAAGACGTCCGACAAGCTGAGCCACGAACGCCACCTGAGCCAGAAGGAGAAGGAGTGCACCCAGGAGGTGAGGGCTGGCCTAGTGTCTGACTGCACAGCAGTGTGTTGTTACAGCACCCAGGAGGTGAGGGCAGCATAGCAGTGTGTTGTTACAGCACCCAGGAGGTGAGGGCAGCATAGCAGTGTGTTGTTACAGCACCCAGGAGGTGAGGGCAGCATAGCAGTGTGTTGTTACAGTACCCAGGAGGTGAGGGCAGCATAGCAGTGTGTTGTTACAGTTCCCAGGAGGTGAGGCCTGGTGTACTATGTAGTGAATATGTTTGACTGCGTAGTAACCCAGAGTCCCTGTGAGGCCACGTTGAGTTTCGGTGCCTTGTTACGGTTATTAGATACGGCGTATGTTTCCCAGTGTTTTGTCGTAGCCCTCCGCGTTTCAGTGCATGACACACACCGTCTCTCTCTGCCTCAGCTGATCGAGGACCTGCGTAAGCAGTTGGAGCACCTGCAGCTCTACAAGCTGGAGGCAGAGGCCAAGAGGGGGCGCTCCACCAGCGCCGGCCTGCAGGAATACCAGAGCCGCACCCGCGAGACCGAGCTGGAGCAGGAGATCAGAAGACTCAAACAGGTGTGGGGCAGCGCCTCCCCGCGCACAGGAAATTGCCGTCTTGGGGTTATCTACAGTACCTTTCCTTGAATACACACATACACAGACTCAGTGTGACAGGGAATGGGTATGGAAACCTGTGTGTGTGTGTGTGTGACCCTCGAACCTTGCCTCACTGCAGGACAACCGTGGCCTGAAGGATCAGAACGACGAGTTGAACGGCCAGATCATCAACCTGAGCATCCAGGGAGCCAAGAACCTGATGTCGGCCCCCTTCTCCGACTCCCTGGCGGCCGAGATCAACTCTGTGTCCCGTGACGAGGTCAGCTACCCCCGAAACCCTCCGAAATATTATTTCTCTGATCCTTTAGCCAGAATCGTTCAGTGACAGCAAAATACCTGACTACATATCGTCAATGTATGCGTGTGTGCCCTTTTGCGTCGTATCCAGATTTGTCCAACTTTTTTCTTTTGCGTGTCTAGTTGATGGAGGCCATCCACAAGCAGGAGGACGTCAACTACCGTCTCCAGGACTACATCGACCGCATCATAGTGGCCATCATGGAGTCCAACCCCTCCATCCTGGAGGTCAAGTAGAGAGGCCATGTTGGAGCAGGGCAGCAATGGGGTGGGGGGTGGGATGGGTGGGGGGGGCGACGGCTTCGGCGTTCTCACCCCTTACAGACTGCTGTACAAAACACAAGCTACTGAGAAGGATACAAAACAAAACTATTTTGACTTTGTCAAGGTGGGAAAAAGCACTCCCCATCTCCCTTAAGTAGAATTAACAAAGAATAAAAAGAAATCCTATTTTTTTTGACACTATTGGTTGCTTTTGTAAATGGAAAAAAGCTGTTTGGTTATATGTCGCTAGAATCTGAGCTGAATCTCTGTGTGTGTGTGTGTGTGTGTGTGTGTGTGTGTGTGTGTGTGTGTGTGTGTGTGTGTGTGTGTGTGTGTGTGTGAGAGCCCTTCTCAACATGCTTTGGTTCTGATGATTCCCATGCATCTTGGTTGAGGGACTAGAGTTTGATCTGTCGGGTGTGAATGGTTGTTGTGTTCTGAATAACACCATTTTCTTTGTAATCAAAGGTCCCCTTAAAGCAACTGATTCAAGTCCTATTGCACCCTACAAGAAGTCAGATCATGAAAGTTATGTTAGAAGCTAGCACGTCAATTAATCATTTTTGCCTTGATGCTGCATTTATTGTTTTCCGTTGAGGTATTGCTAATTAATCATAAGATGCTGGAGGGAGTTTTCCTTGAACAGAGTGAACCGTGTTTGAACCGTATGAAGCGCTGGCCAGGAACCTAGCTGCGGCCAGTGGGTCTTTGGGATTGTGACTGAGGCTCTCTTTAGAACAAGTTTGCTGTGCTACCTACAGTTAATCAAAACCCGTTTGCAGTCTGTCCTCTCTCTAACACAGCACGATTAAACTCAAAGTCCAGGCCACCCAGGTGAGGGACATTTCCATGGTGCAGTGGATGAGAGATGCCCTGAGCGGGGGGCTGTCCTTTTGTGTGAGTGTGGGTGTGTTTGTTGGCCGTGCTTTATTTTATGTGCTTTGCAATAAAAAAAAAGGTTAGGCCAGTTATAACAGAACTAACATGTTTATTATTATTATTGAACCTAAATGTCTGTGAACTGAAGGTCTTATGTGCTGCACTTCAATTTGTTTTTACAATGAAACGAGAGCCAGGGATCAGGACGGCCTAGGTTCTTACCAGAACACTCTTACCAACCCTCTGTGTCTTGTCTTAAATAAGTGATTGAGAAATAGTAGCTACAAACTGACTTCAGAGATAGATATTTTTAACTTGATACAGACATGATATACAGGTTACTGTTGTTGAAACATTTGCTACGCCATTTAATCATTTAAATGCAACGGAAACACCGCTCGTACTGTGGGAGCTGTAGTTCTACGGCGCGTGGCCCGCCTGATCCCAATGGTTCTCTCGCTGAGTGAAAGTCTTAGGGAGCCAGCTAATCCAGGTCTGTTTGTGAAAAGTGACTTACTTTCCATGAAAATGTAAAATATTCCATCATCAGATGCTGTATATGAAGTTATCAAAGTACTTTGCACTGTTTTGTTTTGATCCATACTTTGTGATAGATTTGTATTGTGAAGGGATGCAATCCTATATTGGAAGTCAAGTGGTTTTGAAAGCCCAAATGAATAACTAATAAATTACTACAATGCCCTTGTATGTAGACTGGAAACGTTTTAAAGGAGTTCAGCTCCCCCTGTTGTTTTTCCACAGCAGCTGAAAGGTGAAAGATGAAAGGGAAGGAAATAGGTAGCGTTTTAGGGAGCGATCTTGGAAGAACAGTGGACTTCCTTGAATAGTGGACACCAACGGGTGGTGTTTGGCTGTATTGGCCTCATTCTCTTTACGGAAGGAACTGTTTCACTGCATATCTGGACCGCAGCAAGAGGACATTATTGTAACGTAGACTACGGTGCATATTCCAGGGCCACCAATGCACTCGAGACGGCGTACTGGACGTTTGGGTGTGCTATCAGGTTTTTGTTGAAGGATTTACGCTCTAGACATGATGCCTATTGACATGGGACAGCATGGTATCCAACATACAGTACGCTTATTCACAGTACAGTATAAACAGTGTCCTTTTCTCTGCCCACATGCTAGGTTTGCCCGGTCACAGCTTTTGTCTGCTTTCTATTCCTTGGAAATGGCCTTGGATGTAAATTACTTGTAAAGTTTTTTCTATCCTACTTGTAGAATCTAGGTATTTTTATAGCTGGAGTAAATTATGAAATCTTTTTTTTTGGGGGGGGGGGGGGGGGTCTTCTGCTAAGGAACTATTGCAAGTATTGCGCTCCAGCATGTAGCGTGTACTAGTCAACTCCTCACCTGTGAATCACATACAGATATATATTTATTCAATATTTCACACCTTTAAATTTGTTCTCCATTTGCTTCTTTTAGACAGAAGTTTGTAAATAATGTTGGCGTTTCTGGAATCACAAGGGAAATTAGCAGCAATTTATTTCATTGGAATTATCTTTTTTAGAAACAAAGTTTAATGAGTTCAAAGGAATTATTTAAAGAAAGTCTTTGTCTTTGGTTGAATTTAGCATCTGTAGATATACTAACATACTTATGTCTTACCAATTCAAAATGGCTGATATCTTGAAGGACATAACACTTTTAGATAATGCTAATTGTATTTTAATGACCTCTAGGGCACTGTTTATGAAGGTATAACATAGTTGGTATTAGCTGTCATTCCATTTGAAATCAGACAGAAAAATGGATCTATTTAGATCTAGATCTAACTGTTGCATTTTAGGATATATTAACCAATGATTTGGTTGACATCCATATTTTATGTAAATCAATATTTACACTTAGCCTGATGCTTGATTGCTTAAAGTATTTTTAATTGGTTGGCCATCAATACTTAAGTAATTAAGTTCATTATCCATGCAGTGGTTCCCTTTTAAAAGGAAGCAGCGTTACATATCTTTGCTTTCTGCTATATTCCAGAATCTATGAATCCCCCATATTTTTAGTTCCTAGCTTTTTGTTCAAACGGCTAGTGTGATTGACTGAACAGACACTGTTCAAAACATTCCCCGAGTCAATAGGATTCTCTAATGCACTTTAACAAGTTCAAATTTCCTTTTAACCTCTCCTATCAAAATGACCAAAGAGAATGGTAAACTGACATTTCTAATTTCTATCTAACAGTCAAACCTCATTCCCCATGCTCTGTCATTCAAGAACATCTCACCCTAAAATAAGTCTTTAGAGTCAGACTCGGAAAGCTGACTTGCTAGTCTTAACACTGTGCCTCTGGCTTCTCATACTTTGCCTCCATTCCAATGAGCCTCGGGAAGAGTACTGACAATATGTGACTGTCAGGTAAATTATATGTTATATGTTAAATTATAATTATAAAATATAAACGTGTAACTGAATTGTAAACATCTTTGTGAAATCTGCTCTCACTTGCTTCCAATGTCCAAAGAAAGTTTGCGTAAGGCACAAACAACATGGGTAGGAAAAAATATATAATGTAGAAAATAAAAATTGTAATGCTGAGATTGATTCTTATTCCAATGGATATTGTGTAAATTATGATTTAAAGTATTGTTTACTGCTGTATATTTTTCAAGATCCCCATAAAGACGTAATCCTAACTTGTAATTGGAGAATTATAATTTGAAGACATTGTAAAAAACAAAAACAAAAAAAAGGAAAACAGTGAAAGTAATATTATGAAAATAAAATGATTCTATGTTGTACCTGTCCCTTTATTTTACATTGGGAGCACCATAAAAAGCATTATACCAGAGAATAGCACTGTTGTCCTTGGAACCACATGAATAACATTCAGTATCCATGGAGAAAGAATGCAGAATCCTTTAAGTTCTTGCCCAGTTTACATACAGAATTATTTTTGTTTCATTTTTTAACATAATTTTGCTCTTATAAAGTTTTTATATCACCAATTATTTCCAATGTCATTCCATGTAACAAGCCTGCACATAAATGGTAAGTCATTTGACAACATTAGACTGCATTTGTCTGGATTGCCCTGTTTAATTTTGTATGTGTATCATGTCCATTGATAACTCACATATTATTTGTATGTTTAGTGCAAAGTTACAGTAAGCACAATTCAGGCAGATTTTATATTTACATATTACATTTTAACCAGACAGAAGTTTTAACAAGCAACAAAAGAAATGTGTTTGTTTTGTCTCACAAGCATAAGATTATCATACTCTACTAAACTATACAGAGGACTTGGTCCCTCTCTCTCTCACTCAACTGGGGAATGGATATCCTGGAAATCTCAGATTTACCACAGACCTCCGAACTCCTTCTCATCACTGCCACCCTGAATGCTGGTTTCCTAAATCCTCTACAAACCAGCCCCCTCTGCAGCCCATGAATGTGTACTACCACGGTCCTCAACATGCATCCGTTCCATGGCGGGAGCGGAGCGTTAACTACAACCTCACCCAACCTAAGCAACATCATTCATACATTTACAACCACCCAACACAGCCTTCGGGATGGCCCTATACCCCTCAGCATCGGCAGGTTGACCCCACACCATGGAGCCCACCAGCTCTCGAACTCTCTTCTAGTATTCCCCCGCAGGCACCGGATCAAGAAAAGCCTGTGTGTCCACTGATGGTTGCCATGATGGTGGCTGGGATCCCTGTTGTTCCTGTGGTTGGAGTAGACCTGGGTAGTGTGATGTCAGTTTCCCAATGGTACCGGGAAACATACCCAATAGATGATGCTCAGTGGGATCCAAAGATAAAGGATGCTTTGGGGGGAGAAATAGAAAATTATGATGAAAGATATTGGAAAGAAGACATTTTCTTTGCTCATAATCAGTATCAACAAAACCTAGGTCAATATATAATGTATGGGCCATCTATAGAACATCAATTGTATAGTGAATACAATTAGAAATGAGTTGTAATTATATTTTAATATAAAATGTTTACCAATGGATATATACCAATTCCAATAAAAGTTGTTTACTGAACTAAAATGTTTTTATGTATTTATCTAAATATTAAATAACGGGAAAAAATATTATTAGAAAATAGTGAATGAACTGTGCACAAGCAATGTATTGAATGAACACGAGTTCCTGAATGACCCTCTAGTGGAACCTTTAGTTTATGTTTTTCATTCAGTACGGACATATTTTGCTTACGCACTTATCGATAATCCATGCACCTCTTCCGAGCATCATTCGCAGGCTCAGTCATAAAATATCAATATCTACATTCATGTGACAGTAGGTTTTTCTTATTTCAGCAGTTTTAGTTAATTATCTGCTGCTTTGGAGCGGAAAGTTCTCATCTCCAGATATAAAGCGAAAGTAGGTATAGTCAGCATTTCATGTAATGTTAGGTCGTTGCTAACTGTGTTTGACATCGTGAAGTTATAGGTAAGTTTTAAATGAAAAGTTATTGAATTCCTGTAGCCTGTGTGTTTTTTAATTTAGCGATACTAAATATAGACTGCTTTACATGCCTTCTAACGTTACTGCACATGACAAAATTATGATTTGTTAAAACCATGTTGTGAACCATTGAATTAGTTAGAATTTGGTGTAATAAATAATGGTAATCCTAACTTTTCAAGCAGGCGCCATTGCTGTGATGCAGTCTCTCAGCCTAGAGGCTGAGGTTAGAATCTCAGTGAGTCACTGTGTACGAACACTCACCACCTCAAGAGACAACCAAGAGGTGATAATTGCTTTAAGGAAGCTCATCAATTACCTGAAAGACGGACCCCAGACATCAGCTCAGCAATTGGAGTTCTGCAAGACCCACTACACCCGTGCCCTACAGGCTCTCATCTGTAACATCAATGCTGATTGGTTGCAGTGTCTCACAGCTCCAGAGCACATAGAATTGTGGGACAGCTTGTTCCTCCGTGGCCCTCCTGAGCAGGCCTTGCTAGTCCTGATGGATGGCATAGGAACCCTAAGGTGAAAAAGGCCTTTACGTACAGTGTGTGCTCACTTGTGATCCGACAACATGATCGGGCTTCTCATCTATTGTGTCTTTCAACTATTCTTCCACATTGTGTGTCACCTAATCCGTAGTAGTCCCAGTGCTGGTCTGGATCGCCTGGTTAACATCCTGGAAACCTTCCTTCAGAGGGGTCGTGTGGCCGTCCTGTTGTGCTCCTACTGCCAAGGGCCTGGGCCCTCCGACTCCCCCCAGCTTAGAGAGACCCTGCTTGGTCGCCTGGTGGCCCTGCCCGACCTGACTGCCAACCGGCTTCACCCAAACAACAAACCACTGTTCTTCCCCCAGCAGTACTATCCTCTGCTGGCCAAAGAGATGCTCACAGCACTGGAGACAACTTGCCAGGCTCTTAAAGGTAAGGGTATAAATAGCAGCTTTATTGTTGCATATTATTTGGCCTGATGAATGTTTTATCATCCAAGTTTTTAAATCATTATTATATATATAAATATATATATATGTGTGTGTGTATTTTCTTTAGATGGTAAAGACTGCAACTTAAACTTTGTGGCCCAGACACTGGGCAAGGTGTGCATTCAGGGACATAGCGGTGAGTTGAATTACAGTTGAATCCACTGTCCATTAAATATCCATCAATAACAACCGCTTCTTAAGCTTAAACACACCATCTCCCTTGTGGTTCTCTAGGGTTGGTCTTGGAGGTGTTGACCCCTCGTCTCTCCTCTTGCACTCTCTCCGACATGGTGTGGCAGAGGGTGTGCTGGAGACTGCTGGAGAACGTTCCAGAGCGATGGCTGGAGTGTGTGCTCACTGGACTCGTGCAAGCTGTGAATGGGTGGGTCATTCTGGGTTACAGGGTGGCACTACTCCAGAATGCACGGCCCCAGTGTAAAGGGGAATGTGTTTGTAACCATAAATATCCTTTAAAAAAAGCTCCTCCTCTGTCCTGTGTTTAGGCCTGATGCTCTGGGCAGACTCATGGGGAACCTGGTTTTGAAAAACAAAAAAGCCCAGTTTGTTATCACTCATAAACTTCTGCTTCTCCAATACAAGTATGAAGTAAGTGGCCTGACAAAACAAATGCTAATCATAGCTCTATGATTTATAGATGAACCTCAAGCATCATGCTCACATTCACACATTGGTTCCTCTTTTTGCCCCCACAAAGACTCGGGTGTTGAGGATTCTTCTAGGCTACGTCGCAGGGGACAGGGAGAGGAGAGTCCTTCTCATTCAGGTGAGCGTTCGCCAAGTCATCGACCGACCGGTTAACAGTACGACCGGTATATTTACTCCGCATCTCTGGCGGTGGGTTTGTGTTTGGAGGTGGTGCGGTCGCTGTGCCAAACCTGGGCCAACCCTAGCGCCGTGAGGCACACCCCTCTGGAGCAGCAGCTCTATGTCAGCAGGGCCTTGTTGCTGTGTGTGGGCCTGTTGACTGACCAGGAGCTTCAGGAGCTCCGTGCTGGTGAGCGCATCACATTTCCTCTAGCCTGCACCACTACATTCTCCCTTCCATGGCCCCAACTTCACCTGATTTAGCTGTTGCTAATGTTACTTCATAAGAGGACTGCAGGACATCATATAAGAGTATAGCCTCTTGCAGATGAATCCCCCTGATGATATGTATATATTCATAATTTCTTAGAGCTTCTCCAGTGTATGCTAGGAGGCATGCAGAGCCACTTGGACAGCAACGTGGTGCGTGTGCGACACATGGGCATGGTGGTGGGAGAGTGCCTGAGCCAGCGCATGAACATCAACGGCACCACGCTCAAATTCCAGGTAGAGTGACAGACTCCACGCGTGGAGTTACTCAACTGTTGTTTCCCCGCCACCAAATGACAAGCAATGCCTTGGATGGATGCTCAGTAGAGGAACCATCTATTCTAAATGAAAGCCTCTCGCATGACCAACGCGTCATTCTGTGGATGCCACGAGTCTGATTATTGTTATGGTGACGTCTGTTCTTCCTTGTTTTGCCGGCGTCCAGTATGAGCAGGATGAAGAGACTCGGGAGCTGCTCTCTCTGGTGTCTCCACCGGCGGAGGAGGACAGCCAGGTGGAGTCCATGGACGGGTCCGTCTCCTCATCCGTTCATCGTTTCTCGGACCGTTTCAAAGATACCCTTTTGACCTCCAATGTTAACCCTAACCCTAACACCCTTTCTTTCAGGCTAATGGTTTTGCTTTTCTTTTTTTTTCCTTCACTCAATTGCAGCCTGAACTCCCGTCCGGAAAAGATTGAGCAGGTTCCATCCTCTCAGGAGACTTCCACTACGGCTGACCCGCCTCCCCAGAAAATAAGACCTGACCTGGACTCTGATTTAGATAGGTAACACCGTGCTCTATCACACACAGACACTTCTGCCACTGCAGAAACATACCCTATATGTGGAGGGTTAACAAGACCACAGACCTCCTGTACTATAACAAAGTTGTTTAGCATACTGTGGAAAGTGCCTCTCAAATCCGGTGTGTGGTTCTGATGCAGTGATGATGAGCTGACCCCCTATGACATGTCTGGGGACCAGGAGATGAGCCAAGCCAATCCCCCTCGCTACCTCAGAGACTGTCTGGAAGGTGACCCTACTAGACCACACTCACCAAACGCGCCTAATATGGTTTACCAAATGTTTTCACAAGATTTCTCTTCATGCATATTGACTTTATCGGGTTCTTGTTCTGTCTGTTACTTTTTGCAGTGTTCATCTCATCGAAGGATGCAGTGCGTGTGGAGCTCAGTCTGAAAGTTGTTGAGGCCCTGGTGAGGAAAAATGTCTCTACAACCAGAGAGGTAAGACCAGAGATATATTAAGCTGTCACACTAATACGACCCTACTAGGACTACTTTTTGACTTGGGTCTTCTCATCCACACTGATTGTTGTGAGTGGTAGCTGTCCGTCCGTTCGCTGTGTCTACATTATTGGCGACCAATTTGTAAAAGCAATTTGGGTCTTTGGAAAAAAGCGGCAAAAAATAAACACAATCAATTATTATTGTTATTTTTACTGGGTGACTGAGCCACTTTCCCCACCAGCATTCTTTTTTGGGGGTAATAAAGATATCATACAAAACTAAGACAATGGTCGCTCCTGAGATCAGGTAACAAAGTCCCCGTGGCTAACACGAGGACTGTCACCCCAACCCCATGACCATCGCTAGCGCTCTATCTCTATCTCTCTCCAGGTCAGTGTTCAGCTCTCTAAAGTGCTTCTTCACATGGAGGACAAATACAATACCGCTGGTTTCCTTGCTCTGCGGCAGGCGGCCATGGTTGCCCTCGCCGTCACTGACAGTATACCGGTAAGACATTGCAAATGCCATCTTGTTTGTCTCGGTGTGTTCTTCCAGGTCTTTGAGGGAAATGTGTTCATAATACGGAATGTTTGCACCTCCACCCCCCCCCCCCCCCCCCCCCCCCCCCCCCCCCACCCACCCACCCACCAGGTGGCCGAGTATCTGACAAATGAGTTCTACTCAATGAACTACAGTCTCAGACAACGGCTCGACATCTTGGAGGTGCACGCACAGTTTTCTTTTTATCTTTTTGTTTACAAATGTGTATACTGTTTCTTGAAATCCTGTTTGTCAGTGAGAGTCCATACAGCTGTTACATCTCTTCAATGGCAGGTCTTTGCCAGGGCTGTTCAAGAGCTCTCTCAGCCAATCTCAGATAAGGGTGGCTTGTCCAAGGGAAGTCCACCCATAACCGATCTGACCCCATACCCCGGCGATGATCCCGTTCACTGGCGACAAGTAGTGGAGAGACGGATCCAAAGCAAGACCAAGCGCCTCACTAAGGTACACCATGAAGGCTTCTCAAGATGAAGGCTTCTCAAGAAAGTGGGTTTACTTACTTAAAAGACACACTTGATCAGACTCCACTTTGGCTCCTAGATATAACGTATTGTAGTTGCACTGCTAGAACTTGAACTTGATGTACTCTTATTTTGGAGCACTGTACATTTGGATTGGAGGCACTTAACTTGGATCCTGGTGTTTAATTTGGTGCTTTATCTAAGCGATTGGATCAGGGATGCACTTACTTAATTTTTCTCCTGACTTATAATAACAATAATGATAAACTTTATCTATAAAGCAACTTTCAAAACAGGGTTACAAGCTGCTTTACAATATGAATACAAATTACAGTAAAATAATAGCATGATGTGTATAGGCAAAAATATAGTTGAGTAGAATCCGGTTATAATAAAATAATAAAAGATAAAATATACAAAGAACCAGAGCAGAACATTTATTTTATATATATAATAATATTAAGACAATATCAAATAGGTAGCAGTTAAGAAAACACTTTGAAAGTGAGTTTTAAGAAGTAGAAACTGAGGTAGCTGCCTGAGATCACCAGGCAGGGAGTTCCAAAGCTTAGGGGCTCGGACAGAAAAGGCCCGGTCACCCTTGTTGCAGAATTTTGATCTTGGAACTATTAAAAGGGCCCCGCTGGATGATCTCAGGCAGCGATCGGGTTTATAAGGCAAAACACTTGTGGTTCTTTACCTTCTCTTGTTGAAAGCACTCGCTTTGGATAAAAGCATCCGCTAAATGAATCTGTCCCAGCTTTCTGAAGATCAGAGTTCTGTGTTTTTAGGTGAATTCTATTCTGCTGTTACAGGGTGTCTCTCGTCCGCCAGCCAAGGCCACCCCAAACCGCTACGCCCCCGTAGCTGGCCACTTCTTCTTCCCACTACTCAGGAATTACGACCGGTGAGTGTGTGGGGGTGTGGGGGGGAACATGGAATACATTCAAAGTATTCAAAGCATTCAAAGCCAGAATGTGTTTGCGGTGTTTCCAATATTAAAAGGTTATAGTACTGAAAGACAGCACTTGTTTCTGACTGCTAGGCCTCAGTTGACCTTTGACCTGCTGGGCAGTGACCACATGGTGCTGGGGAGGCTGATCCATACGTTGGGGCTCATGATGCACTTAGCCCTCAACGCACCAGTAGGCTGAACACTGATCCTTTCCCGACCCTGGTGTCACTTTATATGATGTCCCCTTTGGACCTGAAGCCAAGTGCAGGTAATTGAGTGCGTGGTGTGTGCTGTTTTTCAGGTGGCCACACAGATGGGTCAAGCTCTGTTGGACTTTGTGTGGGCTGTGCGCTACCACGCCGACCAGTGAGTATTGTCAAGCTTACTAGCTGTATTAATACGCTCTGAAAGGGCCGTTTGCCGTTGAAACACGGCAGTTATTTGGTTTGTTTGCTAACCCAACTGACTTCTCTGTCTCTTAGGATGGTCAGGCGAGGTGTCTTATTCGCCGTATGTGCTGTTTTCTTGAGCATGCCCAGCCCAAGCTTGCTAGAGGAGCTCAGTGATCAGTTGTTTGAGACCAGAGCCTGGCTGGCAGGTAAGAACACAGACTCCCCTCCGAACACTTCACAGGGCATGGGATACATAAACGTGTAGGATTCCAGAGTTTGCTCCATGTGCACAAAAACAAGTAACAACTGTCAGGATAAATGTTCAATCAATATTCATATTATTAGGATATATACAGATTCAATTGTTTTTTGTAAACACTTTCAGATGAGATGTAGTTAAGGCCCCTTTTAATAGCGAGGCAATGGAAGAGCAGTTTCTACACCTGTGTATATAATCATGTCTGTATGTGTGGATGTGGCCTGCAGCTGCGTAATGTGCGTCAGTTAGGAATATTCCCAAGATACACAGTCAGTCGCACGCAGCTGCAGTAAGCATTTCTGGGAAATGGAGGGGATCCAGGATATCCGGTCCTGCACACACTGTCTGTAATGGGACTGGGTCTTCATCACTGGGACGTCTTACCCCTCATCGAGCAAAACCCTATGGTTTACTAGAATACAAATTACACTTGGGGATTATTGTGGTCGCTTATTTACAAAAAGGGAAAGGTTTCCACTGTCTACATTTGAACATTGTATCACCAAGTCTCATATTTATCCTAAAGCCCATTACTAACATGCAGCATTCCCACACACTGACTGATGTCCTTGTTAACCTTTGCTACGCTCTTTTCAGATGTGGCTGAGAAAGACCCCGATGGAGACTGCAGGAACTTGGCCGTTCAAAGCTTGTTGCTGCTGGAGAAAAGCCTAAAGATGGGGCTGGAGCCCACAGCACTGGGTCCGCCGCAGTCATGACCAGCTTAAGAGACCGTCACCTCCAGTGTCGTTTCAACGCCTGGACCCAGCTAGCCCACAGGTCTATAAAGGTTAGCAGACGGTGCCGTTGGTCCTCACAGGGCCGCGGGTTGTGCTTAGGGAATTACTAATGAACTGGGCGCTGGCAGAGGCAGCAGAGACTGTGGAGGATCCGAGCTGCTGAAGGATGTCCTTTCAGCCCGGATCGCCTGCTGCAGGTGCTGCCCGACTCACTGCACATCCTGAGACACATGCCAGGCCAGAGGAAAAGAGTGTGTGGGGGAGGGGGAGGAAGAAGATGTCATAGTGCCCCACACACACGCACACACACTTATTTGTCGGATGAAACAATCAAAGACTAGAACATGGGAGGCCAAAAATACAAAATGTAAATGAAGGTATGAAGGATGTCCTTTTTCCTTCTTTCCTGTGGGGGAACATCTCGCTGCACTCAGTTTGTTTACAAAGGATGTCCTGTCAATATTCACTTATACACACCAACAGGAATCTGCAATGGAATTACTGCATATCCTGCCACCCTTTGACAAAAATTCCTTTAATCTGTTACTTAATAATAAAAACTTTTTTTTAATGATACTTTAATGGTTTTGTAATCTAGAAACCCTGCATGCCTACTCATTGGCTTTAAAAAAAAAGTTGTATTGTAAAATTTTAAGGGAAGTGTAAACAGTGTTTCAGAATTCAAGCCACGTGTACACCATTATTTCACGTCATAAGCGGTCTCTTGCATATAAGTGTGTGCAACAAACTGCATTGGGTTTCTGATTTAGAAAAAGGGCTAAGAAAATGGATATTCATTAATTTCTCACTAGATGCTGGGAGATTGTATTACTTTATTGTATTACTCAATGCCCAATACTCATTGTAATATTGTTAATGATCACTGTTACTAAAGCAATATCCCTGGAAATCTCAAATGTATAAATAAATAAACCTAAACCATCCATGTTCAATATGTCCAAGCTACTAACTCAAGCATAATGTTACCTCATTACTCTGCTTTCGTATTTGACTCGGGCCTTTTCGTAACTCCCAATCGTCAAGCCTCAGTCGGCCTCTCTCAATTCGTGGTTGTCTGGGTAACTGAAAGAGACGCTTTTACTTTGTCAGCTAGCCATTTACCGTAGCTAGCAAGATCTTTAACATCACTGAATGGAATTAGCTAACTAGCTAGCTAGCCAATCTTGCGATATTTATTTCTCTTTAGTTTCTTCAAATTATTGGACAACGAAAGTTAGTTAACTGTTCAGGTAAAAGTATTTACTTAAAATATTCTTGAATTTGCAGTGCTCGCACATGCTAACGACATTATATCAAACAGGCCCTCCATGCAATCAGTTGAAGTTAGCTAGGTAAAGTTAGCTAACGATAGCTTGCGATCTAATGTGTTTAGAGTTGCAATTTATTTCAATCGATTTCAACGATTAGCAAACGTAATGTGATGTTGTGTAGCTACTGTCAGCAATGATTGAGACTAGATAATAATATATGATAACCATAGCTAATCTATTTTGGTAAAGTTCACTGACAAAACCGTGGCCGAGAACTAAGTAATTCTAAACTATATAGCAAGCTTATTTGCTAGAGTTTGCTATCTAATCTGTCTTGCTAGGTTGCTCGGTTAGCCATAGACAATTTTGCAAACGAACGTTAACGTTACCTTGCATAACCGTATGATAACTTACCTGCCTTTCTTGGCTAATATGTGTCTAGTATATACTCATCTCTTTACCGTCATAGAGCAGGGCAACGTGCGACATGGCGGTTTACTTTGATCACCGCATCGAAGCCCCAGAGGCCAGTGGCGTGCCCTCACAGATTGCATGGCACTGCACCCAGCCTCTCCTGGCAGTGGCCTCAAACAGTACCTCCACCGGAGGTAACGTCAACATCTACCTGCAACAGGTCAGCATCCTCACCATCACCACCACCACCACCACCACCACATTCTGCATCCTTGCTAACTGTATCCTCACAACCAAGTCTGTCAATGAAAATAAATGATTTAGGGAAGACAAGCCATTTAAAACATCTGTATTATAGATTCTATTTTTGTAACCGATCGGAAATCTTTGATTTAAACTGCATGCTTGGGGTAACCATCTGAAGGGGGAGTACGTAGAGAGCTGCCACGTGGAACGCCCCATGCAGCCCACTGTGCTGCGCTGGCACCCCACCAAACCTGTGCTGGCGCTGGGCTGGGAGACGGGCGAGGTGCTGCTGCTAACGCACCCGTCGGGAGAGCAGACGCTTGTCCCCAACACACACACTGCCGCCATCACTCTGCTGGAGTGGAGCAGCTCCGGCAGCCGGCTGGTCGCTGGGGATGCTGTGAGTGTGCGAATAATATATACACAAACACAGCAAAAGCTTTTGTCTGTAGAAGAAGAAAAAACGGTCTCCTCATTGTTATTTGTATTTCTGTATTTGTGAAGGCGGGAGTGTTGGCAGTGTGGAAGTTGGACGCGCGCAGTCGACTTCAGAATGGTTCTCTGGTGAAGCATGAATACAGCACAGCCTTGACCTACTGCATCTTCAGGCCCGCCCCTCCTGGAGAGTGAGTATCTGAAACACCTTTCAAAGTCCGCAACAGACTCTGTTTGAAGCTCCAAGAGTCAACGTTCTAGCCTACGTGATGCTGGTGAATGTTTTGGACGCAGTCCTAATTGTGGTTGTTTGCGTTAATTGCTTTCATATAGAGATGTGGCAATGCTAGCACGAGCGGCAGTGAGTGGAGATGAGAACGCGTTGGACATGTTCAACTGGAGGAAAAATGGGAAGGGAGCCCCCCTGAAGATGGGCCCTCAGGAGGGACTGGTGTTCTATGTCAGCACGGCAGACGGTTAGAGATGCCCTCACACTCTGTTTATGGTGGTTATGTTTGCACCAACGCAGTTAAAAAAGCGATGAAAATACATCTGAGAGAACTACGGGATTGCAACGTAGTTAGTTTGGCAATAGCGCACTGTTTGCCTACTTTAAAACTCAACTGCAGTCGTAGGTGTATGTGTAGGTTTGTCTTGTTTCAGTGAAGGTGTGTGTATCGACAGGCAAGGTCCACAGCGTGGATGAGCAGGGCAAGAGTAGTGCTGTCCTCAGTGTGGACGGCTCTGTCAAGAAGCTTTTCTACCTGGAGAGGAGGGAGGTGCTTGGCGTCGTCACGGACACCTTGATGCTGTCGCAGTACACACTGGGGCCTGAGGGAGGAGCCCAGGAGCTCATGAAGGTACACGGTTCCATTCAGTTCTCGCGTCTAACAAATCCCTATATGATTGCATGTATCTGTGAGCTTTTGTCACTTTGTGCATGTAACTGGGACAGTATGAGACTCGGTGGGTCTTTTTGTGTGAACAGGTGAAGCTGAGTGGAAAGAGTGGCCAGAATGCAGATATTGTTTGTACAGAGAACGGTCTTCTCATCACAGCCACTGGAGAGCAGGCTATTAGGTTAGTTACACACACTCATACACTCACCAACATACACACACACTCTCCCACTCAATCATTGCTACAAGGCTGTTCTACACACACACACACACACACACTCATTACTACAAGGCTGTTTTTCACACACACACACACACACTCTCTCACTTACTCATACTATAAGGCTGTTATTCTCACACACACACACACACACACACACTCATTACTACAAGGCTGTTTTTCACACACACACTCACACACACACACATACTCTCTCACTCACTCATACTATAAGGCTGTTCTTCCAATGTTTCCTTGCAGACTTTGGGATTTAGAACGGGATGACAACTATGTTCTTTCTCTGGATGAGAGCCTTGGTTTTGAAAGAGGAGAGATGCTCAACTGTGTTTCATACTGTGCGGGCAAAGGTAAGGATCATCAACAATTATGTTTTTTCCACATTCATTCCTAAAATCAATTATGAAGCAAAAACAATTTACATCCGAAGTAGGTTGTTTCTTGTTTTATTTTCGATTTTATAACTCCATAAGATACATTTTAACCTTTCATATTTGACACACTCACATTTCTACTATTCTGCCCTTTCTCATTTTTCAAATATCATATTTCCTTCATATACCAGACAGGTCAATTGAGAACCAGTTCTCATTTCCAATGACAACCAAGCCAGTAGGCTATCTATCAGTCATAAAACAAACAGATGACAAAGCAAACATTAACCTATTAACAACAGCTGTGACATAATATAACAGCACAGATTAACAGCGGCATATATCCGTTATCAACATTTGTTTAGGACTATTGGCCGCGTTCACAGATGGACTGTATTCCTTTCCTCGTACCGTTTCATCTCTTCCCATTGTATCTGCTCAGAGATCCTGGCAGCAGGCACCAATCTGGGCCGCGTAGCCCTGTGGAAGATGGTGGCCCAGGCCAACAGCAGGACAGACACCAAGGCCCAGTGGAAGCTACAGACTCCCACCGAGATCGAGGGCAACGTCACCCAGCTGCAGGTACTGTCAGGGTACAACCAAAACCACAGCCTCGCTTTGGGACAAGGGACCAGAAAGAAAGATTGAAAGCTCAAGACAAATACAGTTTCCCGGTGTAAGAAATGCTGTATAGCCCGCAAATTGTTATGTAGTCAAGGAAAATTTAAAGTCTAAAATGACTTCAGCCAAGAAAACTTAACGTAAGCTAGTTAAGTGAAGTATGACTTGTTTTGTCAAGTAAACCCCGTTTGACTTATCCGGTGGTTCTGTTGCAGTGGGGCTCCAACCAGAACCTGCTGGCGGCCAACAGTGTGTCCACGGTGCTGATCCTGTGTGAGCACGTGATGTCGGCCCATTTTGGCCAGCAGGTGGCGGCAGTGCAGCTCAGTCCCTCTCAGCTCAGCATCAGCCAGTACGCCAGCGGCGGCCACCTCACTCTGCGCTGCGACATGCACGTCAAGGGGGTCTTCGTCACCAAGGTACCCACGGGGGGGCGGGCTGCTGTCTTGTCTAGTCTGGCCCACTGGGGTTAACAAGTTTCTGTGGTTGATGGTACGAGGCTCATTTTGTGTGCCGCCTGTATGGCGATCACATGTTTTTGTTTTATTTAACCTTTATATAACCAGGTAGGAACATTGAGATTAAAATCTCTTTTACAACGGAGACCCGGCCAAGTAGGCTGCATCGAAAAACACCAAATCAACAGATAAACATACAGATTAGATACTTTCAAAATATTCCCAATTTCCAATCAATGGTTCCAACATTCCTTTTCAAATGTGTTCATGCCAACGTGTCCCACCCAAGCGGCTACGTTTCCGACATTGCCTGGGCGGCTTGCTGATGTGTTTTGCGTGTTTCTCTGGAAAGGACGCGGTGACGGTGTGGAACGGCAAGCAGGTCACGGGCTACGAGCCTTCCGGGGCCGCGCTACGAAACACCGGTACGACACCCCAGTCCTGTGGGCCCACCACGAACAGCCATGACACTAGCATGACCCTGCATCTCACCCTTCACGAGACACCCCGACAAACCCTCTCTTCTTTTGTGTGCTCTACACTCGCCCTCTTCACCTCCCCCCCTCTTCACCTCCCCCTCTCCTCCATCTTCCCTGGTCAGCCTCTATGTGAAGCGTTCTGAATCGCCTATGTGTGTGAAATGTGCCGTAATGCCAATCCACCTGTCTTGTCTCGACCCATGCCCCTGCCTTCCTCCGCTGGTCCCCAGGCTCCTTCCAGTGTGACTCCCAGGTGTTGGCGGTGCATGGCGAGAACATCTACACGGTGGAGCCCAACAAGGTCCAGGTCCGCACGCCACAGGTCAGTGCCCTCCCCTGCTGGAACCCTCCCTCTTAACCCCACTCACACACACCAGAGAACCTCACAGGGTTTGGGCTTTTGGAATGCTCCACCTGGCTCCATTGTAACAAGCAAGACTAGTAGATCCTCAAAGCATAAGCATGTATTTTTCCACTGTATGTAGTCATTTAAACCCTGTCTTCATTCGATCGAGACCTGTACACACGCCATATCTCTTAGTCTGTTTCCGTAGAGCCAGAAAAGGGACGTCTATTGACTTTGTCTAGATGAACCCCAAAGGCACTCACGGTTGCCCCTCCTCTCTGCTGTGTTCTCCACTCCCCAGGGTACAGTGAAGCAGCTGCTGGCCTTCTCTGAGGCAGAGGGCAACCCTGTGCTCCTCAGTGTGTGTCAGGCCTACCTGGTGGTTGGCACGGACACTGCGCACATCAAAGTGTTTGACCTCACCCGCAGGTACACACACACACACACACACACACTCACACTCACACTCACACACACACACACAGCACACCCAGATGAAAAGATCAAGCCTGCAAATAAATGTGTCTGATAGTGTCCCATTAAAAGAAGTTCAAAACCATCTGCAAATGGCTCAGCTCCAGCATGCCTTCCCTTCAGGCCGAGCCAAAAGATCAAAGGCCCCCCAAAAACCTCCGTTGGATCCTTTTCCTTTCACAAAGGTCAAGGTTCATTTAAATCGAGCGTGTCCTGTCTCCGCCCAAGACGTTTCCCTAACTGCAGCCCCGGGGGTTGTGACTGACCCCTGGGGTGTGATGTAATAATAATAATTCCTAGAATGTATATAGAGCTTTTCAGACCCCCAAAGCACTTAAGCACTGATGTGTCTCTGTAGAGAGGCCAAGGCTCAGTGCGGTGCTAAGAACCTGGTGGACCAGATCCCCGGGCTGGGAGCTCTGCGCTCCGTCAAGTGCAACGCCAACGGCAACCAAGTCAGCGTCCTGATCACTCAGGTGAGCGCTCGCCAGCCCCACGCTTTAGGCTGGACGTATTCCCTCAAGAATCCTGATGGCCTTTCAGAGAAGATCCCGTTTAGATAAAGAACGTTCTTGTTGAAAGGGTGAATATTTAAGGATAGATTTCTTAGTTTCAATACATTTGAACGCTCTTATGTGTGGCTTTGTCCCTGCAGGTGAACGGGCGACCGGACCACAAGGTGTACCTGTATGACGTGGAGATGGACACCATAACGCACTTTGACTTCTTCACCGGCCGACCGCCCAGCGGCCTCTCCCAGGCCGAGGACACCGAGAGGTGGGTGGGGTCACGCCAGGCCTAGCGAACTCACGATGGGAGTTCAAGCAGAAGCTGTGCGGGAGGCACAAAACAGTCCCTGTGCGGGCGTGGCGTGGACCGTAGAAAGGCAGTTCCTTCGGGCTGTTGCCAAGCCAAATGGACCAAGCGGTAACTCTGTGTGCGTCGTCTGTCTTAGGCTGCAGGCCCGAGCGTCAGAGCTGAGAGGCCGCTGTCCTGTGTCTCACTTCTGGGACGAGAGCGAGCCGCGTCTGTTTGTGTGCGAGACGGTGCCAGTCAGCGCCGATTCCTCCTCAACCGATCACATGCACACGGTAAACCTAAAAACAGAAAGCAGTTCACAGCTTCGCAGAGTTGGACGTTTCTACTCCTGTTTTCACTGAATAGTCGGAGGGGACACTCGATCATGGCTTCTCTTTGTATTAAGGGTGTTTGTGTTCATGAGTGCAATGTGCTTGCCATGTAAGGCGTCTGTCCGATATTCCATCTCTGACTGGGTCCCAAAGTTGAAGCACGTTGGCTCTCCCCTGCAGGCGGACGTCTCGGTGGTGACGTTCTTCAGCACCCAGGAACACGGGCTCCTCCTGCAGGACTCCTACCCCAAACCTGCAGGCCTGCAGGCCCTGCTGGCCCTGGACGTGCCCTACTACTACTTCACCTGCAAGGTAGGCTCCGGGCTCTAAGGCTGGGAAACCAAAGCAGAGTCCATTGGCCTCAGCTTTTTCTCCGGACGTCAAATTCTAGAGGCCCCTATGGCTCCCCGGGGTTCTCCGCCCCTGCTCCTATGGCACAGAGCACAGAGGTCCTCCTCCTTGCGTTTACATGGGGCCTGTATTCCCCTCACCACTCTGCCCTCTGCGGCTCTCATCCAGTCATGTGCTCTGTCCGTTTACTGTGTGCTTGCTCTCCACTCACGCCAGCTGTTGTATCGGCGGGCTGGGGTCTTTCTACCCGAAGTAAGTCTCTGCTCTTGAGTTCGGTGTTCCCTAGCCTAGCTCCTTCCTCCATCCCACCCCGCCCCCCACCCCCTGTTGTAGTGTGTGGTGATACTAGCTGAGCATCAAAAAAGAGCCCAAGTTCTTTCAGGGAATAATAGATTAAGGGCCTGATTTACTAAGATCCCAAATACCGGGTACTCATTTGTGCGTTCGTTCCAACGGATTGCACGGACATATTGCACCCGTTTTGCGGGTGATAAACTAAGAGTGATTGCGTAAATGACGTCAGGTGTAAACAGCTATTTTTAAATGACGGTTTTGCGGGTTTCAATACGATTCCAGCTATGGATAGTTGGACGAGAAACAGAACAACCGCAAAAAGAAAGATGACATTTGATCCCATAGAATTAGAGGTGCTAGTGGAGGAGGCCGATATTTGCATTGAATTGAGCTACAGCAAAGAAACATAAATATAACCAAAATAAATTACATATCGGGGAGATAATCCGCAAGAAATTCAATGCCGCAGGAAAAAGACAAAAATCGCCAGGTGAAATAAGATGCCAATATATTAGGTAGGCGAAGAACAGAACAAAAATGTACTTATAACAATAGGTCGGGGGGGGGGGGGGGGGGGGGGGGGGGATCAATAACTAAAAAATATATTCTTTGGTATTCCATGTGTCTCCTTCTCACCTCAGTAAGAGCAGCCACCTCTCCTAATGCGCACATCTGATTAGTACATGCCCTTAAGTTGTACTAAATTGCACACGCAATCACTTCTCCTATAACTACTTTCAGGTCTGGTAAATATTGTTGCAGGTGCTAAATGTATCTATATGCATGTCTCCTCCCAGTATTTTGCACTCAAGCAGAAATGGCCGTTATTGCCTTGACACGGTGTGTTAAATTGCACTTTTGAAAGACGCAATCTTCCGTGCAGCTTGTTAGTAGATTAGCTTGGACATTTTTTTGTGGGTGGTATGAAGCTTGCATGTGTTTTGACACACGCAAATGTTTAGTAAATCAGACCCTAAATGTGTTCCATTCTATCCTTAAAATTGGTTGGCTGTGTGATTTCAAAAATGATATTCCCTCTGTTAAAATGTGTTTTTATATTCATCAATACTTTCCTGTGTTCTTTGGTGTTTGCTAGAATGCTTAGTGTACCTGCATAGACAAGAGCTTACTGGAGTAAATGTTTTATTGAACGGAATCTTAGCTTGGACAGAGTGCCTGCACAACTCATACCTGTTAGCTAATTGTTTGTTTGTGTGTGAAGACTGCTTTCTTTGTGAGTAGCTAGAGAAGCCCTACAGATTGGAGGCTTTCCTTCTATTTCTAAGGTTGAACTGATCCCTACGGCGTAGCCAGAGATATTCCAGTAAAAGTAGGTGTTTGCAAGTTTCTGTTCTCCGGATCTTTCAGACACACTAAGGGTTTTTATTACTTTTATGATTAATAGACTCTGTGACAAACTTGTGACTGCTCCGGTTCATTCAATACTGCTGTATCAATGTATTAATTATGTGGCTTGTCACCGTGGGCCTTCATTCTGCTGGGAATCTGTTGGACTAATTACCCATGATACTCTTTTGTTCCTGCTCTGGTCTCCAGCCCCAGCTGTCATTGAGACACTACAATCAAGTTGCTTATTAGAAGCTGCCCAACCAATTAGTCAAACATTAAGACAATATGCAAATGGTGCTCAGTTGAAAATGTAGTGGTTGCTGTTAATGCTAAATGTCCCCTGTCCCCTGCAGCCTGGAGAGAGGGAGCCAGGGCCCGTGGAGGTCACGGCAGCAGGCCCACCCCTCTCCCCATCCAGCTCCCCGGCCCAGGCCCCTCCCTCGGCGCCAGACCCAGCCCCGGCCGCCCAGTCTCCCCACATGGTGTCCAGGCGGGCCCTCCGGGACTTTGTGGGCCTGGAGAGCTGCGAGAAGGCCACGCGCGACGCCATGCTCAACTTCAGCTTCTACCTGACCACAGGCGACATGGACGAGGCCTTCAAGTCCATCAAGCTCATCAAGAGGTGAGACCCTCTTCCTGGCTGCGCAGGCCCCTTTCATGGTCAAAGACAACTCTCTCAATGTTCCGATGTGGGCCGTACGCGTTGTTGTACTCTGCAGTGTTTTTGAAGGCTTTCACGGGACCTTTTGTGTGTGAGGGAAGGAGGCCAGAGGGGATGGCACTTACCGGTTTTGATATGCCAGAGTCCATCAACCACCGGCGAATTCCTCAGTGTCTGTATATCCGTCACATGAGTCCTTGTCCAATCAGCAGCCAGCGGGAGACGTGCAGGATAGCATGCCACCAGCGGTGCGCCACACCGGGCAACCCCCCCCCACCCCCACCCCCAACCCCTTGTTTGATATCATCACTTCCTCCCGAGTCTCGCACACCAGGGCCCCATTAAGGCTGTGATTACACGCAGCACAGCACTCCAGTTCAAAGGTTCAGGAAAGCCAATAGGCTCAGTATTGTTACTTGTGGCCTTGACTCCTCTCGCGCCCTCTCGAAAGGTTTGCTATTGGAGAGCTGGGACAGGCCCCCACTGAGCGAGCCACATGGAGAACGGGGCATTGTTGCCGCTGGCTTTTGATCCCTCTACGGATCTGTCAGCACCTTGGTCTGCAGAGGGCGGCGTTGGGATAAAGGTCGCGACCCCTTGGCGACCATAGGTCAGGAATGCTTTATATACAAATAAGCAAGGTAATTTAGAACCAGTTGTATCCTTGAGGATTGGCTTCTCTATAGGGCAAGCCACTCAGCCACCAGGCTACTAAGTTTAATGGAAGGATATGCAGCATTTTCAGCACAATTCTTCAGAAAAGTCAACAAATTACAAACGGATTGGAAATGTGATGAGGCTCGTGTAAACAGAGGAATTTGTGATGGGAAGTGTCTATATAACAATGACGCTGAGATAAGATCAGATACTCCTTGAAAGCCCTTATTTCTGGTTATGTGCACACCCAGAGTGGATTTTTAAACACAGGACAGTACGCGAGAAGCACAAACAAATCCCATCTCTGTTTTGTCTTAAAAACGACCCTTTCCATCCCTTGCGGCGTCAAAGACGTTCTGTACCATGAGTGTCTGGGCTTGTCTCTAGCCAGGGGATGTGTGGATGTGACGGCCAGGAACATCAGGGAAACATCTATGGAGGAGGACGTGATTTTAGGCACAAAACCAGTATGCTCCTTAGTGGCTTCGCATTTTGCACTACAAAGAGACGCCAAAATGCCTAAAACACTTACACAAGGGGAAAAAAGTCATATCCCATCGACCGGATTCGCCAGAGTTTAATAGTTGTGATGACAGGTTTAGTAAGTTCCGCATTGATAGTTATTTTTATCGCAGGTTTTTTCCCGAGGTGGTATTGTGTTCGATTCCCACTCATCTACGCCCACATTATGATGCATGTCCTGTTCTGTGAAGACTTTTAACCTGCAGTCCTATCTCCCAAGCATGGCCTCGTTTCGCTAGAAATTGTTTTGAACAAAGCTCAACAGTTGGTGTGGACAGTGAATGTGAGCTGTCTTTACATCAAAGCTAATGTGGACCCAGGCCAAAATTAGTATTTTACAGTATCTATATGTGTGCAGCTAAAAAAAAGTAAATGTATTAGGACTTTGTGTATTAAGGTAATCCCCATCAGTAATGTAAGTTACTACATTCATATTTTGACCTCTTTAGTAGAAGCGCCGAAGCCATGAAAAATAGATCACGTCCTTGATGGTAATTTGCAGTAAGCTAACTTAATGCATTTGTAAGGGAGTAGCCAGCGTGTCATTAAAAGGGAGGTATCCATATCTGCTCTATTTCTTTCCTGCCTATCCTAAAGCAGAATGTCAGAGTCAGTGTGGAATGTCTCCCTTCAGTCCAGACCTCCAGAGCGGTTTCCTCTCATTCATGTTGTCCTTGACTTCAGGAGACACACAAACAGGGTTATCTGCTATAGGAATGCAAACCTTCCATTACTAATGTCTTCTTGCCATTGCCCTTCTATTTAGAAAGATAATACCGCACCTTTACCATTTCCAAGTCAGACAAAAACACTTAAGAAGTCTCAAAGTAAAGCAGACTGATGTATGATATTATGGCCATTAGTACTGGCAATGGTCCATGCATTTCAAGGCTTGTTCCATTCCATAGGCTATTGATTATAAGGGTAAAATGGAAAATACTTCAAATTCATTGTTCTCTGCTCTATCAACTTACAAAGCAGGGCTGACATAGAAAACTACTAAAGATCTTTTAAAGAGTAAATGATGAAACCACCTATAGGTCTCAGCACCCATGTTTGGCTTTACCATGTATCTGGATTTCCCTCTACCCAAGTACCAACTTGACATTTTTAACATTAAGGATTAATTCTCAACACTAGAAACAAACAACTGGATTTTCACCAGTAACCACCAGACCATTTTAAAATTGATGAATGTGTGTCTTTATTGAATGACAGACATAGACAAAATGGGTGACGTTTCAGTTTGTGAATCCCCTTGAGGCTCTCCTCTCACCACGGTGTACTGGTTGACATCTGTCTTCTTCATGGCTCTGGTCAGCTGGGAAACGTTTTCTGCACAGTGTGACAATTATCCTCTTTGGATAGAGAGCCCTTCCGGTTGATTTGGGGAAAAAATATGTGTGGTAGAGAAAGACGAGAGAGAAATTAACTTTTGATCCCGTTTGAATTATGCCGTGAATTACACATATGATGTTTGTCAATTTAAAATATACTTTTGTTAGAAAGTCAGTTGGTCGTATAACTGTTGAAGTGTAAGGCTGTGAAAATATGGAATTAGAAAGACTACAAACCCAAAAGTGGCGTTGGCTAATTTAGCTCTTACGGAACCGACTAACTCTCCTTTTTTTTATAGCTGCAGCTCTCAACATGGCCAGACTTGGAATGCTTTTTAACTCTTTTAATACCTTCTCCGTCATTCTGGCAGAAATAGGCAAAATTTGCCAAAGTGACTGCAATGTGTTTATCGAGCGGTTTCACACAAAACTAAAAGTTACTTCAATGTTTTACATCTTACGTGAGGTGCAAAAGTATCTTCTAAATTGACAAACATCCTACGTGTAATTCATGGCTCAATACAAACAGGATCAAAAGATAATGTGTCTCACCATTGACTACCATACATATTGTTCCCAAAATAAGGTCCCATGGTGGTCAACCGCAAGGGGAGGACTTAGGCTCTCTATTTTCTGGATAATCCGGTACTCGACCTGAAAGACAAACTTAAAGATAATGTGTTATTCCGTGTCAAATATATAATAATTATTGTTAAGAGACATAAAGTTGTGGTGAGCGACACGTGTCTTATCGCCATGCCCAGTTCCACAGAGCAGAGAAGCAGCCAGTCGTCTTCTTCTTCTTCTTCTTCTTCTTCTTCTTCTTCTTGTCCCTGGCCGTCTCCTGCACGTCTCTGGTTTCCTCCCTGGTCGTCTCCTCCAAGACCTCCACCACCTGCTGCTGCTGCTGCTGGACCTGCTCAGTCTCCAGAGTGCCGTAGTGCTCCTTGTAGCCCTGGATGAGCCCCTGAGCATCCTCCTCCTCCACCTCCTCTGGGTGCTCCAGCTTCTCCCTCAGACTCTCCAGAGTGGCCTGCAGCCTCTAGACAGTGACAAACGCCTAAGCTTCAGTCCACGGACCACTGGGTTAAATTGGACACTGCTGGCTGTAAGACGAAGTTGTCTTAACTTACCTCGCTCTCCTCATAAACCTCATCTTTCCTTGGAAGAAGCTCTTCAGTCTCATCAATAACCTACGAGAGTGAGAATGTGTTTTACCTGCAGCAGTCAAATATATGTGGAAGGCAGATTTTCAATGTGATTTGCAATCCTTACTGCCACCAGTGAGACAGTGCATTGATCCAATTTCTTCTCCTCAGCCAAGAGAATGTTCTATGACAAGCACAATACAGTACTACAGTTACAGCAATTGTACATTGGCATATCACTGTGTTGTGGGAGTTGCATACATTTACTGAGTTGCAAGCCAACATTAAAGCCTACCTCTAGCTTGGGCAAGTTCTCCTCATTCTGGTGGATCCACTCGTCTGCCCTCTGGACAACCCGCTCCTCCTTCAGAACCTCCATGTTGAGCAGGTCACTCTTCATCTTGAGCTCGGCAATTTGAATCTCCTAAGAGATCAAACAAATCCTCAGTGATGATACAGGAGGCACTCTGAAGGCTGGATTCATAACAGATGCAGTGCTATAAGATGCACAGCCAGCAGGTAGCATGTTTAACCTGGCCACAGATGATGAGGTGCATGTTGAAGAGAATCATGATGATGTCATCCATGCCCTCGGCAGGAGGTGTGATCTCCGGGCTGGGAAGGCCGGATGGGGGTCTGAGACACATTCGACACATGCCCATGGGAGGAGGGACCACAACAGCAACCTCTGGGGCACAAGCGAGGGCAGGGAGGGCTGGGAAGCCAGGGGGAGGTCTACAAGACATAACTGCACACAATCTTTTCAATTCAAACTGGATTCTGTCAATCGAGACCAAGCAGGTGTCTGGGATGGATTCTCTCGTATATGTAACAAATATCCTTACAATCCTGTTTAAAAAATGCAGCCGGGTATACAGTCAAAAAACAATTTTTATGCACGTTACCTGTAGCTAGCTAACGTTACCTTGGTTAGCTAGCTAATTGAAATGTCTGTTGCCTCTGACGATCAGCCAAATCTGAAATGTTTGCTAAAGTGAACCGGGCTTACACCGTTATCGAAAATCAGCTAAAAACACAAAACAAGTATTGTAACAAATAACAGCAAAAAATCTTTTCAATAGTTAAATTGCTTATCGTATGGCAGTGGCAGTCTCTAACACAAGAAGATATGGGTTTGTAAGCGGGAGCAATCTCAACGCGTGTGGTTCAAGTAAAGTTGTAAACAACTCTGAAGTTAAGGCGGTAGTTTGGCAATATTACCGAATCATTGCCTTTGTAACTATAGAGACATTTATTCAAATGACAATTTATTGAAGAGAATCTGATTGTGTTTAAATTATGTAACTATGGCACCTCAAACTTCTGGCTGTCAGGTCTAAAGTAGTCTCGCGAATTCCTAACTTTGCGCTGTCCTAGGCATATATGGCCATAGGTCTGCAAGAATGCATGGGGATTTTGAGCGGGTTAATACGATTTAAATAGTACTAGTAGTAGCCCCATAGAGATGAGTGGCCCTGTATCGGGCTATGCAAAAGCCGTTAACACATTATCATTCTGGTCCCAGGCTAGAAAAAGAACACTGAGGCAATTATATTTGGATGTTGATCATTTATTGGATTTGTTAAATTGTAATGTTACTGTTTTCATAAACCCGTTATTATTGGCGTGACATGTATACCAAGAATGACGACAATATTCGTTATATTTATAAAACTAAGACATAATTTAAGTATATGTACCACAAGCAAGTAAGTGACGAGATTATAAAAATGAAAGCATCACACCAAAAATGTGTTAAAATATTATAGGGGCACGGATTGACTCACCAAAAAGATGGGTACGATCTACACTAAAGACTGAAAAGGCACACATTTTGATTGTGCATCACTTTTTAACTGTTTTCCTAAACTTAGCTCTCATTCTTTAATTTTATAAAACTAATGTCAAATCAATCGAGTCACATCACTTGTTCTAGTCTGGCTTCACTAGTCAGATCAGTCGATATCTAATTTTGTTTCTGAATGCGGAGGTAAAGTCAAACGTTTATGTGGCTATATCCAGGCTGCACTATTTCAGCCCCCATTTGCAAATTACACAACTTATTCATAGACAAACGGTTAGATGCTGTTTTTGGACAGTATTTGCAGAGATAAATTGAAAAGGAATAGCATCAACTCCAGAGGGCATCGGTAATTATAGGCTTTCCAAAAAATGCTCATTTTGGGCTGATAAAATATTTAACATCATATGTAGGAATGATTTTATTTTAACATTCACAATTGGTTGATTTTATTTAAAAAATGATTCAGTGGTGTCACCATTGCTGTTAGAAAGCTTTTTTGGAGGTGGGTGGGGGTGTAATTGGGGGCAAAAAAGTTAATCTATTGTCTAGGCAGGTGCCTATGTAAATGTATTCATTCATTTTCAAGTTGATTCTAGTTCTAACCTAGGTCGCTTTTATTATTAGGAATATATCAACAATATGCAGAATGTATGTCCCATTACATGGAGAGTGTATGATCAAGTTAGTCAAGATCCAGCTTGATCTTTGCCTAAGCAGTGCGCTCCAAGCCAAACTCCAGGTAGAAATAATAACACATTTCACAACAACTGAATAACTAGTTACTGTTTACAAATACTTAATATTATGTATGTCCTTGAATGATCCATAGATCGAGTTAAGTCTCTTGAAAACTCCGAGTACATTTTTTTAGTCCAAGTGTCCTCAAAGCAAGCAGCAAAATAAGTTGTGAGAATAAAATGTGAAATGTTGAGCAGTACAAGTTTTGTACGGTTTAGTCCAGCTTTGCCCAACACCATGACTAATAGTTCCATTCCTTAGGATAGATAGTCAAAGCATTATGCTTTATGTCCGACGATAACATAGGCCTGTGGCACAAGGCTCAGCATGGCGACTCCACGTATTCGTTGTCAAGGCGAGGGTGGAAGGGTGACACCAGGGAGCGGCTGAAGACTATGACCCTGGGAGTCAGGCAGTCGTCTCGGCGATGCAGAATGTTCCAGATGAGCATGGCCGCGGCCAGGGTGGCCAGAAGGCAGGCTGCTATGTCCACGTAGCAGGAGTAGGACAGGTGTGTGTAGGGCCCGATTCTGTAGAACGTCACCAGGCCTATCACCAGCACGAAACCTGACGATGAAGGCAGAAACAGAATGTTTCACAGACTTTCATCTAGAGAGGGACCTGTTATTTTATTTAACGTGTTGTATTTCTTGGCAATAAATCAAACACAATTTTGAGTTGAAACAAAGGCTTGAAGTCTTTAGTGCACAAAATTGAATAGAACTAAACCTGGAAACGTAATTTGCGTCTTTATGCATGAGGAGTCCTGTTCTAGACTGGTGACTAGCTGAAGTTGGGCACCCTGAGGGTCACATGCATCCCTCTAAATCTAGCCTACCGTTTAAAAGTCCTGAGAAGCACTGTGTGTGGTCTTTGAATTTCAAAGCCTGCTTCCTCTCCGGGAACCACTGATATCTTTGGATCAATATTGCTGACGAGCAAAACAGCCTTTCTCAAAACCGCTTTGCATTGTGTTACCTGGATTACAATTTGTTCCTTATCGTTAAGCTAGACAACTCACGCTAGTCAAAACGGCTCCAATGATAAAGGCCTTCAATTCGGAAGTTGGAGCTGTTCCATTTTGATGTTCTCTTCGATCATCATCAAACCATTTTTTCCCATCGCCCAAACCCTGCCCCGTCCCCATTCCATAACCCTGTCTAAAAGATGATGTCAATAGTGTCTAGCACTGTCATGTCTTTGAAGAGACCGATGTAGTCTTTCATATGCTTTGAGTAACAGTCCGTGGGAACACAATTTATAATTTTTTTACTTATAAGGTCCTCAAACTCCTCTAATTCCAATTCAACCTTAACCAAAACAATAAACATTTGCTCATAACAATGAACTTCCAAACTTTAAAAGTGGTCTGGAGCCAGTCAAAGGCTCAACAATAACAAATGGCAAGCGAAACTCTGTCCCCTCAACAGTGTTATAAATAAAGGAACCAAAAATACCCTGGAGAAGCGGGATGTTCGTCTATAAGGATATGAATCATTCAGTTTCCTGTGACAGACAAGTGATCGTATGAGGGTTTTTCCATATACGCAGGGCTCCAGACTGCCACCAATTTGGTGGCATTTGCGGCCGTAAATCTGTCCAGTGGCACCAACAAAAAAAAATTGGTTGCACTGCTGCCATTTGACTTTCGTTGCCTTTTGTGATATTATTATTTAAATCCTAAAGTCATATTTTGGTCGGTTGGTCGATTTTGTTTGAAAATGTTGTATCCTCCTTTGAACTACCCACTGGCACCATTTCTTTCTCTATCTCTCGCGCAGTAAAGTATATTTTGACAGCCTTCTCCCACGCAAAGTAGCAACCTAGAGTGTTCAGGTTGTAGGTCATCATTGCCAGTCATAAAACATTAAGAATAATGAAGTGTATCAACACGTTTTTCATTAAGAAAGATGCCCTACCACCAGTTTTTGTGCTACTCCCACTAACTGAAAAACGTGTAAAATGTTTGTCTGGAGCCCTGCATTTACAATTTTACATCATCTACCTGTACCGTGTGTAGTCTTAGGCATAATACTTTGTTGGTTCATATAAGTAGATGTTTAAGAGTTAGTTTGGCTGTGAAATGAGGTGCGTGTGGGTTTTTACAGATTCAATCTTAAATCTTTGAATCTTTAAAAAAAAAAAAAAATGTTTTTTACCTGCTTGAATTATTTTCTAAGAGCATGAATGATTTCTCTCCAGGTTCCAGTCTCGGTGGGCTTACTGGGCTGTGTGAACCCTTTTCTGGCAGAGCCTTATCTGTCTGGCTTCCCCTACTTCCCCTTTCCATCCTTCCTTCCTTCCCTCCTCTCCACACCCCCTGCTTAAGGTTAACATATTCGCTCGACAGATGACACAATCATTTAGTCTGAAAGTTTAAATGGATCTTATTTTTACTGGGTCCTGGAAATTCAGTGGGCTCTATGTGGCCGCTGCCCGAAGAAAAGTCTCTCTATCTTGGCTGATGATATCATGTTATAGTTATTTCAGTCAGAGCAGGGGTTTGACCTGTGTGCACTTTGGCCTGAAGAAGTCGGGTATGCCGCCCAGTTGTGCTAAATGATCCACTCTTCAATGTAACCCTGCTCCTTCAATTCCTTGGCTTCTCAGTCTGGCATATGACTTTCCTCCCCCATAGAGAAGAACACATTCCCCACAGCATTGTTCTTGGAAGTGCCATTGCCCTGTCGTGTGTGTGTGTGTGTGTGTGTGTGTGTGTGGGGGGGGGGGCACAATAGCCAAGGCCACAGTATGGGCGCGCTGCCAACACTGCCCACCACAGGTCTCGGACCTGCTACCCAGTGACAATCGCAACCTGCCTCATATTAAACCCACATGGCTCCTTGACCCTTCACCCCTTGACCTTTGGCAAGTGGAGCTGTGTCCATTCAGCCACACATTCCTACACGCTCTTGTCGGCGGTCAGAAAGTCAGTACGACACTCTGTCCCTGGTTCCGCCGATAGGGTCGATATCACTGAGTTCTGAGTGTAATATTGTTTTTCAACAGTCTGCGTGCGATAGCTGAGAGTTCTGGCACATCCCGGGAAAACTAAAACAGAACATTCCCGAGCTGGAGGCTGTCTGGTAAAAATAACCCCATTCATTCCTGGATAAGACCCATTCACTGGCACAGCAGGGGAGGAAAGAAGAAGGAATGAGGGAGGAATATTTGCGGAGGTCTAGGAAAGGACCCATACATCTCTATGGATATAGGTGAAGTCAGACCACTGCTGCTCTTAATTTAATTTGTTTTTCACTCTGTCTTTTTTTGTTGTTTCTCATTTCATTTGACATAATAAATTAAATGAACTTAAAAACATCATGAGAAACAGTGGCATTAGGCTCATTTCCCTTTCAGTTAGTTGTAATGAGTTCTCACTCACGGATTACTTCATTTTTTTGTTCTTACATATAGCAGCATCACCCCGTCTGCGGAATTATGTACAGAGATTCTGGCAGCAAACTAAAATTCCACAAAAGGTTTAATGGCAGACATATTTTTGGATTTAAGAGCTACGTATTATTAAGAATTATCTCCTGAGAGAAATTATTACAAGGACATTTGGTTTGCCAATAGTCGCTTGATTGTTTTGTGAACAAAGTTTTGACTGTTGGCCAAAGATGGTGGTATGTCAGGTAATGGCTTACTCTACTGTAGTAAATAAAATAAAATGCCATTTCTTTTGGATAGCAGGCTGTTTTTAGATGTTGTGGAAGTAGGTGTGCTTGTTTTTTCAGTGACCCTGTTATTTTTAATGTCAACATGTTTTTGGGCACCACCTCACAGTTCATAGTTGCCGCATTTATGAAAATAGCTTAGCATGGTGACCACCCACATTTGACAGAAATTTGTAACGGGCCATAAAAAGCTATTATTTTGCTGTCAAATGAACGTTTGTCTATAATGAAACACTTCAGTGGTTTGTCAGGATGAGCTTCTGTACACTCTGAGTCAGTCGTTTGGGTGTTGGCTCTCAGATAAAAGGCCTTGGCGTGCTGAAGAAGCCAGCGTTGTATCTAATGTCGAGAGGGGTCCCTTTATTTGCCCCTGTTCTTGTACGTTCTCTAAACACAGGCATAAAAGCTAAGTCTGCTTATCTGGACAGCAGCTGTTCCCACCCACTGCAATGTGTACCAGAGGACGTTTTTCTACCGTAACTCCCTATACACAAAACACAAACACACATAATGTTCTCACTGTCCCTCAAACACACACACACAGAACCCCGTCCCCAACGCGGACAAACACACAGTCCCTGTCGAACTGTCTTTCGCGTCCGCTTCTCCCCTCCCTCCCCTTTCCTTCTCTTGCTCCGGGTTTGCATAACAGGTAGTCACAGGCATTTCCTCGTCCTGAGCAGGGATATCCTGGCGCCTGACAGTCGCTCCCTGCCTCGCTGCTGCTCCGGCCCACCAGCCCGCACCGACGCTAAATTTAGCCTCGCAGAGCCCTTCCATGTCGCGTGGAGCCATGCTGCAGTGTTACCCAGGTCTCCCAACAGCCCTCCTAGCCCAACACAACATGCAACCCGTCCCTATCAGGGGCATGGGGAGCACTCTGCCACACTGGTGCCCATGGAGATGAAAGGATGGGGGGGGGCATGGCTGTCCATACGCCAACCCCTCCTCTCCCTCTCCCTACTGCCAGTCCTGGTTGTTTTGTGCTTTAATTGACTTTTCCCCCAAAAAACGCTGTAGGCATTTTTGTTTTTGATGATGTTGATTCTGGGTTTGATTCGTTTTGTCTGTGGGTTTGTCTATGCGTTGATTTTGACCCCTCAATACAGCTTTCAAAGCAACACTGACTTTCCCCCTGCTGGAGAACCACGTTCATGTTTTAACGCAACGCTGGACATATTTGGATCAACTCGAATCGGATGGTGTGATATATCTGACACTCACATTATTTGGACACAAATATTGCAGTACCTCTCCCCAGAAACAGTTTGTGAGTGCATTATCATTGAAGCCTAGTGATTTCCAAGCTTTGCTCCTTATACGCCATTCCTGTTTATTTTCTGGTTAAGGCGCTCCCATAGATTGTGACTGTAAGCTACATTCTCAGGTTGTGCTGTTTGTTGGAAATGTTAGGCAACGTGATACTCACTGGCTAGCTGGAAGAGGGCAGCAATGGCCTCCTCCCACCACGGAGAGTCCTGGCTGACGAAGGGCAGCTCCATCAGCCCCAGCAGGAAGATCAGCTGTCCGGCGGTCAGGGCCACGGTGGCCATCAGGTTACACGCCCGCATCATGTCAAACTGCACTGTAGGGGCACCAAGACAAGACTCAACGTCAGGATCAGCTCTACAGGGATAGGCGGTGCTTGTAGACATTTTGGTGTTCAAACCTGACTTTATTGGAGCCTAAACTAAGATGGGTTTTTCTGCGTGATGACCTTGATGGGGGATTTAGCTTGCAAACGGAATCCTTAAGGAAAACGTTTACTTAGATACATAATCTTGGACGTTAAAACGATGTGAAATCCCACTCTGACTGACTGTGCTAGAAGCCCCCTGTTCATGTGTAACTACTGACTGAACATGACTGTAGATCAGATCCCATGTTGTTGTGTGAACTAAAATGGACCTGCTCTATCTGGGCCTATCATAACTCATCTCTGGGGGCAGCACTTAGAAGCACTCTCCAGGAACTTGTAGGGCACAGAATAACCGTATCTTATCAGGCAAAGGTCGTAAATCTGTCTCCCAAGCCCAATAGGCCATCTGTTTTCACTACAGCAGCTAGCCTCCTGCTCTTAAGAAAAGCATTCCTCTGTGTGCAATATCCAGCCATTCTAATTGTACAAATATCTGGTAATGTCTTTATGAATGTGTATTGTACAACTACCGGTGTGAATTGTCTTACAGATTAGTTACCATTGGCCTAATTCATGGAAAGGGTTTAGGATTTAAAAACTAGAGCCGTACCTACTAGCATGCTGTTAAAACACAGTAACAGTAGTTTGGGATCTAGCTTTTATAGTGAGATTTATCTCACTGTATTACAATCAGGAATATAAATATATAAAGTGCATATGAATATATACAGTATATCCTGTAAAATAAGTCAAGTATATAATAATTTTTATATGGAATGTTGTTCTTTGCCAAACAACAGATTGAAAAGGTCTGTCTGTCAACTTTCAAAAAATGTGATTACCACTAGGCTACATGATTCATCCTAACATAAAACATAATCCATGTGCTGTAGTCTTCTCTAACAATTTCAAACTGAACCAACAAAGAAGAATTTCCTTCAAAGTTTCGCTCCACTCACATTTGACGGTGCTGCGGGACTCCTGGTAGCCTGCGTACTCGGAGCCCCATCCGAGGCCCTCGCACGGCCTCTGGGACCCCTGTCCTTTCCTGCCCACCGCCGCCTCGTCACGGCCCCTCTCGCCTCCGGCGGGGCACATCTTCCAGAGCCCCACGGTGCGCTTCCGTCCGTCTTCCAGGGCCTGCAGCACCCAGCTCGGGGTGAAAGCGGCCACGTTGTTGAGCACCAGGGACAGCAGGGCCACCACCACTGCCGCCGCCACTAGCCTCTGCACGGCCATGCGCCGGCTGGCGCCCGCCACCTCTCCTCCTCCGTCTCCCGCTCTGAGCCCTTCCTCCTGGCCACCTCCGCTCCCCGGCCTCTCCACCTGAGCAGCAGCACCGCCGCCGCTCTGGGCCACCCGGCTCACCTCCTCCTGCTCCTCCTGCTCCTCGTCCAGCTGAGGGCTGAGGCGACCCTCTGGCACGGGGGGCAGAGAGGGGGGGGGGGGGATGGCTGTCGTGTAGTTGTGAGGCTCAGCTAAAGGACATCGCCGTCCATTCTCATGGAGGAGCGCGTCGGGGCCAGCGGGTGGCTGCTCAGCCTTCCTCCTCCGTCTGCAGCGTGGGCACGCCGGGGTTAATCCGAGCCACACCGAGGTCCATTCCCCTGGCTCGGGCTGGCTGCCGTCTGGCTGTCACGCCGCGCTCTTCCTCTCTCTCCTCCCGTTCGTCTTCCTCCCACGTCTCTCCCTTCTGTTTTCTCTGCTCCCAGACTCGTGCCAGTTGCAACCCCCTTTGCCGGGCTCTTTGCTGCGGGGTCTTAGTGTAGGCGTCAGCTCTCCCTGTTCAGTCTCTCGGTTCTTTCTGGCTCCGCGGCGGCTAGGTGCAGATTGTCGGGCTGAGGTTGCCAAGCGCCGGCTCTGGGATGGCTCGCTGGAGCTCACCGGGGGCCGATCTCAACTGGAAGAGCTGGGACGGTCTCCCTGCGCGAGTAGCCTTCCTTCCCCTCTGCCTCTCTCCGTCTGTCTGCGGGCTCTCTCCCTCCCTCTCTCTAACTGTGGGAACCGGTGCTCCCCCGGGTGCAGCTCAGTCCCAGAGGTCAAAGTTGAAGTGGGGGGTTGTCGACCGTGGCAGGGGGGGGACATCTGTGTGGGGCTGCAGCGCTCTTTGACCAGGCAGCTCGATGCGTAGCTCTGTGCCGGTGGATGTACACCTCCCAACCAAGACACACTATGAGACGACACTCTAGTGTGGGGGGGTTCTCCTTGAGGGCGTTTTACTGCAGTTCCTCTCCCCGCGTGCAACAAATACACTGGCCCCTGCCATCAACCAGGAACAGGATGTGTTTCCTGAGAGGAAAAGAGGGTGGAGAGGAGGGACAAATGTAGACCCTCTCCTCTCTTCCCCTCCCTCTCTCCACTGTCTTTCTCTCTCTCTTTCTGTGTCTGTTTATTGATGGCTTGCCCCACTACCTACGTTTATTTCTGTAGTCTGTCGATCTTGTGTTTCTAACTCAGCATTCGTTCTTACTCTCCAACCCTTCACTGCAGCATTGTTTTTCTGGGAGTGCAGAAAGCCGTTTTGCCTCTGAGTCGTGGCTTTTTCTCTCTGACTCCCTTCTCTTGGCCTCTTGGCCGCCAGTGCGAGGGCCCCTAAAGATTCAGGGAATTTCCTGTTGCCTGACTTCAATAAACAGCCCACATCTGTAGCCGCTAAAGAAAGGAGCAGGGAAGGGGAGGGAGGGAGAGAGGGAGGGAGGACGTAAATGGGGACCAGATGGGGTGGAATCTTACGTTCGTAACAGCGGTGGAGTGTTAGGAGTCTGCGTGGATAGAGAACAAGAAATCAAAAGAGAGAGGAATTAATATGAAATGGCAATGTAGCTGACTCCCTGGCCCTATACTCCCCACGCATACTTATACAGCCATTATGGATTAATGTTGAGGCCCTATTTTTGTATTTGTATGCCTGATCTCCATTGATGGCTTGTCCACCTCTGCCAAGTAATTCAATCCGTTTATTTTTACCACAAGATAAAATGTTCCCCAAAAGTCCCAAGGTATTTTGGGGACTTTTTGTGAAATCTATGTTTTTGGTCCAGCACCACTAAAACAACACTGGGAAGGCACATATATTTTTGTTATTTTACATTTTTTCTAAGATAAAATGTTTTCTGGCACTAAATAGGTAACTGCAAATAAAGTGCGTCACGTTGTCTACCCTCCATATTTCAGCTCTAACACACCTCTTCTTCGTTAAACGTTGCATTCTTGCTCAAAGTGCATTCCTCTCCTTTCTTGGCCACAGTGAGGCCGTGTGGGAGAACATGGCGCGGATGTGTGTGAAGAACCAGCGTCTGGACGTGGCCCGGGTCTGCCTGGGCAACATGGGCAACGCCAGGGCGGCGCGGGCACTGAGAGAGGCCGAGGCAGAGCCTGAACTGGACGCCCGGGTGGCGGTGTTGGCCATGCAGCTGGGCATGCTGGTAAGACACTGTTTCACATACAGCATGGTCAACGTCACCAAATGATTTTACCACTGATGGGCCAGTGCCCATTGAGTATTTCCTGTCTTTCCTTTTGGAAAATGTTCTATGAAACTCCACACTCCGCTTGTAATGATATGAATACAGAGGGAATCGGGACTAAACGAAATCTGCCTTTCCCAACAGGAGGATGCAGAGAAGCTGTACAAGAGTTGCCAGCGTCACGACCTCCTAAACAAGTTCTACCAGGCGTCTGGCCAATGGCAGCAAGCCATTGAGACGGCTGAGAACCATGACCGCATCCACCTGCGAACCACCTACTACAGCTACGCCAAATACCTTGAGGCCGTGGGTGACAAGAACATGGCCCTCGTATAGTAAGCCCCCCCGTGCACTGACCTTTGTTGTCTTAACACTAGCGACAGCAGACGTGAGGCCCTAACGTTAGCTTTGCCAGGAGACAAGTCTTTTTCAGGAACATCTTGCCGTTCTCAAAAGCGTTTCCGGACTAACCCCTCATTTTCGGCGGACTGCTGTGTTTGTTTCCCAGCTATGAGAAGTCGGACACCCACAGGTTCGAGGTGCCCAGAATGCTTCTGGACGACGCCCTCTCTCTGGAAATCTACGTCAACAAAATGAAAGACAAGTAAGTCCGAGACAAACCAGGCCTTATTTGACATTACCGCCACATTCTGCAACTTTGACACAGGCACTATGTAGGACTACAACCTTGGTGATGCGGTGGATGCTTGGGTTTTTGTGATGGCTCCTTTGTTGGTTCCAGGAACATCTTCAAATGGTGGGCCCAGTATCTGGAGAGCCAATCCGACATGGAGTCAGCACTGCGGTACTATGAATACGGACAGGACTGGCTCTCCCTGGTCCGAGTCCACTGTTACCAGGGCAACATTCAAAAGGTACCACACGTTGAGAGTAGGAAGGAGAAGATGTTCTTAAAAGCCGATGTTTGTGCCCTTTTTTCAAGCCATCCGTTGCGGATAACATATCAGCAGTTAAACTGAACTCTTAACGAAGCATTTGTGTCTTTTGATAGGCCGCAGAGATAGCCAATGAGACGGGCAACCGCGCAGCCTCATACCACCTGGCCAGACAGTATGAGACGCTGGAGGAAATCAAGCAGTCTGTCCACTTCTACACGCGAGCCCAGGCCTACAACAACGCCATCCGACTCTGCAAGGCAAGAGCACAGCCGTCAGGCCGTCTCTGGGTCAAGTTTAGTGCTAAGCCTATTTAGGTGGTCTTCTCTCAACTCACAGTGGTTGCTTTGGTGTGGTTGTGGGTGTAATAGAAATGTGCAGGTTTATGCAGAAAACAACCTATTAAAGGAGGTGAGACTTCAGACAATTATCAAAGTACAGTTTTATTAATGACTACAAAGAGAAAGTCTGTACACAGAGATATTACTACAGTGAGTTCACGCCAATGACATAGCTCTGATTTGTTGACAAGGTGGAAACAAGTATATCGGTCTTAACTAAACAAATCATTTAATTGGTCCAGGGGGAACTCGTATTACGTATGCCAACTTGTATTGTGATGGCTACAAACAGGTAACACTAGCCTTCAGTGTCTCAGAGAGGCACAAGTTATCTCTTTGGTGCTCTGGCCTTCACTCCGAACCTTACCTCATGTCTGAACAACAGCTCAGACTTGAACATCCGTTAGGAATGGCTATTACAAATTGCGTGTGTGTGTGTGTGTGTGTGTGTGTGTGTGTGTGTGTGTGTGTGTGTGGGTGTTTTCTCTCAGGAGAACGGTCTGGATGACCAGCTGATGAACCTGGCTCTGCTCAGTAACCCAGAGGACATGATGGAGGCAGCCTGTTACTATGAGGACAAGGGCATCCACATGGACCGCGCTGTCATGCTCTACCACAAGGTTTAAGACCGCTCCCCTCTGGGTCATCCAATAGGTTGCATTATCAGTGTCACCACCAGAGGGCAGGAGCGTATTAACATTTTGATTGTTTGGCTAACATGCTCTCGTTGCATGTGGTTACATAGCTCAATGCTTACTAACTGTGCTCCAATTAACCTGCGGTCCGATTCACAGCCTGTGTGTCTCAGTACCGTAGTCCAGATTAGATTAGATCCTCTATTTTCATTGCACAGAGTACAATCATTCGTTGAACAGTTTTACATCTAAACAGATGTCAAAAAGCGGTTAAGTGCACATTGTATATATATATATAAACATGTATGGCAGTGATATGAACAGTATAACAGTGATATGAACATTATAATAGGGATGTGAACATTATAATAGTGATATGAACATTATAATAGTGATATGAACATTATAATAGTGATATGAACATTATAATAGTGATATGAACATTATAATAGTGATATGAACATTATAACAGTGATGTGAACATTATAATAGTGATATGAACATTATAATAGTGATATGAACATTATAACAGTGATATGAACATTATAATAGTGATATGAACATTATAATAGTGATATGAACATTATAATAGTGATGTGAACATTATAATAGTGATGTGAACATTATAATAGTGATATGAACATTATAATAGTGATATGAACATTATAACAGTGATATGAACATTATAATAGTGATATGAACATTATAATAGTGATATGAACATTATAATAGTGATGTGAACATTATAACAGTGATATGAACATTATAATAGTGATATGAACATTATAATAGTGATATGAACATTATAATAGTGATGTGAACATTATAACAGTGATATGAACATTATAATAGTGATATGAACATTATAATAGTGATATGAACATTATAATAGTGATGTGAACATTATATATGAACGCTCTTCCTTCCTCTGCTCCAGGCTGGGCACTTCTCCAAGGCGTTGGAGCTGGCCTTCGCCACCCAGCAGTTCTCAGCGTTGCAACTGATCGCCGAGGACCTGAATGAAAACTCTGACCCCGCCCTCCTGGCTCGTTGTTCAGACTTCTTCATCAAACACAGCCAGTACGAGAAGGCAGTGGAGCTGCTTGTGGCAGCCAAGAAGGTGCGTGCGCGCGGACATGTCTACATGCGTGTGTGTATGCATGCAATGTGCGTGTTAGCATATATTGGAGAGCTATCGTTATCATAAATGAAAGGTTGTCATAGGGTGTGTGCAGAACACGCGTTTTCAAGGATATGCTCGACCCCCACAGTACCACGAGGCCCTCCAGCTGTGCCTGGACCAGAGCATGACCATCACAGACGACCTGGCCGAGAGCATGACCGTGTCCAAAGAGTCCAAAGACCTGTCCGACGAGGCCCGCAAGGACCTGCTGGAGAGGATCGCCGACTGCTGCATGCGCCAGGGCAACTACCACCTCGCCACCAAGAAGTACACGCAGGCCGGCAACAAGCTCAAGGTGAGATCAGTCGCTCACACACGACGGGGCAGGACTTACAAGACACGGGTGCACCAAAATGTTCACATATCTATGGTTTTATTTTAGCAAACGAAGCAAAATAAAACAGGGATTCCGGTTGGTTGATTCTGAACTACTTTGGTCTTTTGAATCGACTGTGCCTTTCCTGTGCCGGCTACCACATTATGTTTTGTAATCTTGTGAAATCTCCCTAGGCCATGCGGGCTCTGCTGAAGTCAGGGGACACCGAGAAGATAGTGTTCTTTGCGGGGGTGTCGCGTCAGAAAGAGATCTACATCATGGCTGCTAACTACTTGCAGTCTCTGGACTGGAGGAAGGACCCAGAAATCATGAAAAACATCATTGGGTTCTACACCAAAGGCCGGGCACTGGACCTGCTAGCTGGCTTCTATGAAGCTTGTGCCCAGGTAGGGCATCACAAAATCCACATTTAATGTTCTTTAATAATAATAATAATAATAATTCATTTAATTTATATATCGCTTTTTAAATACCCAAAGCACTTTACAATTGAGGACATACTAGAACAAACACATTTAAAAAACGAATAAAGACATTGACAAATGAGATGAGGGCATTGTCTTAGAGTACAACTTGTGCCTCTGTCAATTTTGCTGTTAAGGTGGAGATTGATGACTACCAGAACTATGAGAAGGCTCTAGGGGCTTTCACTGAGGCTTATAAGTGTCTAACCAAAGCCAAAGGCCGCAGCCCAGGGGAACAGGAGGCAAAGATGGGAGACCTGCAGAACAAAATCACCCTAGTGAAGAAGTTTGTCCAGGCACGCAGGTCAGGACCAAATATGTCAGTTTTTAATGCACACAATGCAAGGTCTCTCTCTCTCTCTCTCTCTCTCTCTCTCTCTCTCTCTCTCTCTCTCTCTCTCTCTCTCTCTCTCTCTCTCTCTCTCTCTCTCGGAGGTGGGAGACATAATGTAAGGCGTAACGCCGTCGCCCTCGTGTGTTCCTGTAGGTTGTACGAGGAGGACCCAGTGGAGGCCGTGCGTCTGTGCGAGGCCCTCTTAAAGGAGTCCGAGCTGGACCCGGCGGTCAGAATAGGCGACGCCTACGGCTTCCTGGTGGAGCATCACTGTCAGCAAGGCAACTTCCAGGTGGTGAGTGGCGGCTGTTGTCTCCTACAGTTCCACCCGTTCACCGCGCCTGTCGGTTTCTCTAGGATCTAGGCATTTGAAGCCCTCGTGGGCATGTGTACACTGGCTTTCCCAACATTGCATGTTTTTGGTCATCCCCTGCCTCGCTCCTTTATTTTGATCAGGCGCACCGTAAACTGGAGGAGCTCCAGAAGCTGCTCCCCGCCCTCAACATCAGCTACTACGTGAGCCAGGCCAGCCTGGAGGTGCTGCAGAAGGCGGTGGGGCTGCCCCTTGTCCGGGGACAGCTGTCGGGCCGAGGAGACCACAGGGACAGCGGGGGAGAGGAGGACGAAGTGGAAGAGGATGAGATGCTAGAGCTGCACCAAGAAAACTGACCGTAACTTTGCCAGACCATATCAGTGTACAGGGTGTTCCCCGCCCACCACAAACATGCCGGATTCAGTTGGTTACGTTCATTAATGTCTCAACTAATTTATAGCAATCTGATGGGGCAAAAGCTTTCTTACTCTTTGGTCTGGTAACAAAGAGAAAGCAGTGGTAGATCAGAGACAATGGACATTTTAATAAGCGGGTCGTAACAAAAGATTTGTCATCCCTTTTGAAAGTAATTCAGTGCACAACAAACCAGGATATTATAAAGGTATGTAGTGAGCTTTGGTTTCACACTTTGTCGAACACTTTGTTCCTTTGAACACAAAAGCCTTTAAAGCCTACCTTTATTAACTTGATGAATGGAACTAAACATAATACCTCATGCAACTGTACACAGAAATTGGAAGTTCCTGAATATTTGTTCTGCTGGTGTCACTCTGCAGTTGCCTTATGCAGAATTGTGTCTGAAGGTGAAATATTGACTGTGATTCAGCTGCAAGTTAGATTTGAAGTTCACTGTGGAATTTTCACCCAATGACCTATCTACAGTTTACAATATAATGTGGTTCCAGGGTGGCTGTGAAATGGTTGTCATATTTCTACAAAACGTCTTTCAGCTATGTCTGGTACAGTTGTATGCATTACATATTTGATTGCTGAATTTGTAAATTATCCAGAACATGCGTTGTGTACAAAGCCTACAGTATATCCTTGATGTTGCTATTTTGTATGTAGTCCCTTCATCAAATATTTGAATTACATTTTATATGTAAACTGTAGAAGACTATATAGAACATTTTATATAAAAAAATCTTTATACATTTTGAATTATTTTCAATAAAGCTCAGCTAGGCAACTCTGGCATGAACAAATTGTTGCCCCACAAGAATGTAAGACTAAATTGTCTGCTATATGTCTCTACTCTTCCATTGAATGATTAAATTCCTAATAAAAGGGTTTAGAGCTAAACATATTATGTGTCTCGTTGTATTAGTAAATAAAAAGTTTGCATTTTCATTGTTAACAGCTGAAAAGTTTTTATTTTATATTTATTTTAGCCCAGAATCAATTGTCAAAGCTACTGTATTGATAACCGTTAGACATTTAGCCACACTGAAAAGGCATGAGGTCGTAAATGCGTGAAGATAATTATGTCTAGGACAAGTAAGATGGATGAAATATAATTGATTATGCTATTATAATACAATTAGCACACTGTTCTCCTTTTATTACCCTCTTGTTACTCAAAATAAAGGGCAAAAATGGTGGCAACGGCAAAAAGATTTTGGTTCTCAAAGTCCAGAGTGATGAAGTTGTCCTGCTCATGATCCCACAAAGCACGGCTTGCAATCTTCACTGCCTGGCCTTTCTTAGCACCCACGATCACCCTGACAACATATTTGTAGCGGTCGAACATATGCTCTTTGATATGGGCGAGGATGTCAACAGCCACTTTCTCTGCCACCCTTTGGCAGTTGTCATGATCATCATAGGCAAGTTCACCAAACGCTGCTTCCATCAACTCTCGGCCTTTCTTTCGAATCAGATGAGGCTGAAACTTCTTATTTGGGTTCATTCTGTAGGTATTTGCAATTTTAGCTTTGATTCCTGATTTCCAAACAGAAGACCCTCTTTTTAAAGCATTCGATTCGTCGCCCTCATTGCCCTCGAAGTCAACATTTGAACCTCGAATCCTGTCAATACTAACATTACGACCTCCTCTCGCAATGCTCATTCGACGTTCAGTCATGTTTGAATTTGCTACAATTTATATCTACAAAACCGTGGCAAAGATTCTGTGAATATTTTATATTTGCGTTGGTCAACTTTAGCCGAATGACTTGTTTGTTTACTAGCGAGATGTTATCCGTTTCGATGACTGGTACGTGGGGGATTTAAATGGAAATGAGGTAGCAACTGTCATCGCACGAGCAAGCTGTTGTCAAGCCTCTGAATTTACTCAGGCTCGAGCTCTGCTCTGATCATTTTCTCAAAGCAAAAGCAAAGCTAGTATCATCTGACTTAGTATTTTACATTTTTACAGCTCTGAAGTTAGGCATAGACTGAAATCCATACACTTTGTTTGTAGTGTTTTCTGGGAGCCATGGCAACACTGTTGATAGATACAGTGAACTCGCTGAGGCTACTGTAAATTGTCTACCCATTCGTGTACTCTGGTCTAAGCATTGGAAAAGATCTGTACAACATGGACTCACGGGATCCTCGACCAGAACTTCAGGATCGGATTCGTTCACTGACTGAAGAGAATGTAAGGTTCAACATTGTATAGAAAGCTAGACCTACTCTATCTAGTAGTGTTGGGAGGCAGTAGACGTATCTCGAGGACAAATAAGTCATACATTTCAGAATTTACCTTCTGATTTATGGTAAAACCATTCAAATCAAACATTAGCTGAAACACCAGCTATATTTTTACCCTCTCTATTTAGGTCCAGCTCCGTGACAAAAATGAACGCCTCTTTAACAAACTTGGCTATTTGGAGAGCAGGCTTGGCCATCTTGCAGGATCCAAGACAGACCTCTCATCTAAACTGGTCCAAAGTGAAGAGGAGAAGTTGAAGGTATCCTTTCATAATTTTTGCTGCACAGTGCATATCAGTAATAGCTCCTAATTTGATTCCACAGTTGTTGTTTTTGTTGTTGTTGTTGGTTAGATTTCAAAGGAGCTGGTTGAGGTACAGATACAGGCCAACAAAATGAAGGAGCAATATGAGGAGGAAACATTTGAGTTAAAAAACAAGGTATTTTTCAATGTTCCAGTAATCTGTTTGAATACTGGCTGTACCACAGTCAATAACGATATCATTCAAACATCCATTGTAGATTTTGAACTCGGAGGGCGTGACGATGGAAATGGAAATGGAGCGGGACAAGTTGCGCAGAGAGCTTCAAGCTGCCGCGGCGCGGCTGCAGCTGGCAGAGAAGACCAGCGGAGACCTGACGCAGGAGTACGTTACCCTGAAGAGGAATCACCTGGCCCTGACTGAGGCCCACGAGAGAGAAGTGGGCCAGAATGAGGAACTGAGTGCCGAACTGCTGGAGCTGGCCCAGGCTCAGGACGCCCTCCGCAGGCAGAATGAGGAACAGCAGCATCGTGCCATGGCCTCCACCCACGACCGCTACGGGGAAAATGCCCAGGAGTTGGACCGGGTGCGGGCGCTGGTCAGTCGGATGTCCCAAAACAGAGTCAGGGTAAGAGCTTGCGCCACACCTTTTGTTGTTACACACTTGATGCTTAACACCATTAAAATAAAAGGTTATTGTTTTCTACTATCACAAACTCCCTTGTTTGCTAATTCATTGGCCAGGTGGAAGATCTAGCAGCAATGGACCAAGAGAGAAAAATTATCGAAAAGAGTGTAAGTGCTTCTATTATTATTTAAATTGTTTACATCAAATTAAGCCTAAAACAAAACCGTATGTTACGTATACAAGCATTGGCTCATTAGCAAACATTCTAACCATATATTTAGAAGCTAAAGAACTCTCGCACCCTTATTTATTTACAATACGCAGCTGCTTGGGAACCAGGACGAGATCAAAGACATGCTGGAGAAGATGAAGAAGAGCTACGAGGAGCAACAGAGCCGTCTGGAGGACAAAGTGTGAGTGGAGAACCACCATCTGGAATGTGCGTCCTGTGTGGATAAATGCACCGATACGTCTTCTGCCCTGAGGTGTTTCAGTGCAGAACGACCTGCGTTCATTCTGCTAAAGACACGGAGGGGATGGCAGTCTAATTCAAAGCCTGCCGGGTTTGACAAACCAATGTCCCACCAAGTGGTTTTTAATGCGAATACCTCATAGGTATCGTAGCCCTTACCCCACCATGCTTTTTTGGGTTGCTATAAACGCAAGGTAGGGTAAGCTTCACCATTGTCTTTCCACTTCAACCATTCTGTGGTCTCGTCTCATCCCCCCCCCCCCCCCCCCCCACACACACACAGGGTGACGTAGCCCCTCCGGCCCGCACACGTCGCGTGGCCGCTGCTACAGTGTGTGGTTGGCCCTCTGATTGGGCTCCGCTAAACTGCGGCCCCTCTGTGCAGCGCGGTTCTGCTCCTGATGTGGTCCTTCTGATCTCCTGGCCCGGAGTTGGGTCGGCGCTGTGTTTTGTTTGTCTGATCCTCTTTTGGGTCCACAGGGTGGCGATGGGCAAAGAGCAGCAGGAGAACAGGAGAGCCATCCACAACACCCAGCAGAAGCTATCGGAGCAGAGCGCGGTAAGCAGGGGGTTGTCCTCTCCTAACCTAATGCTACCGCATCAAGTCAACCAGCGTGTTTGAGCCTGTATCCGTGACATGGCTGGCCCATCTTTATCCGACTCTGTGCTCCTCCCATAGACTCACAGTCAATTTATAACTCAGTCTGAATAGTAGACTGCTGTCGAGGAATGTTTTTAACACTCAGGATAGCTCTAACCGGTCTCTGCTTCATCCTCAGGCCCTCATGTTCTCTCAGAGCCAGCTGAAGGAGGCGGAGGGGGAAAACTCCGGGGTTCAGTTGCAATTTAAAGAACTGAACGAGGAGTACCGGGCCAGGCTTGTGCGCTATTTGCACGACTTAGCTGTAAGTAGAAGTCAATACAAAAAACATGGTTAGAATGGGTCGGCTCTGTAGATCTCTCCAATTTTCTCAGTACATGATTTTTAGCGGTAGCTATTCATTCTTAGCCATGCAGTTTGGAGCAGTTATTGAAGTACCAACAACCCTTTTTCAATAACAAATAAAACATCCTGTTCACGTAGATTCAATTTGTACTATTTATTTCATTGCTACAATCTCTAAAAGCTAAGTATTCTGTCTACCAGTAGGTTGTAGGCTTTACACCTTGTCTTAAAAAGTGTTCGAACTCGCTGGAGAATGTGGACCGGTCCTTTGTCAACCAGGAGTACGTGGACGGGCTTTCTGAGGGGAAAGGCGAGAAGGGCCCCCCCGAGAGGGTGAAGATGAGAGGCTTCGTAGACACCATGCTCCAGGAGGTGCGCTCCTCCTACAGGGCCAGAGAGGAGCAGCTGGCCTCCGCCGCCCGCTCCTACAAGAAGAGGCTGCAGCGGCTCGCCAAGACCCATCAAGCCCTGCTCATGGCGTACAGGTGGGCCTTCCACACTCACCCTGGGTCTGATGAGCCCCTGAGCTAAGTCTGTTTACCACGCATGCGTGTTTGACCAGGGTTCAGAGGGAGCAGATTCTGGCCCAGCCAGAGAGGGGATTGGATCCCGGCCCCCCAGAGGGCCACTTCGGCCTGGAGCTCAGCGAGCTCCATGGGGAGGCAGAGAGGGAGCTCCAGCGTGTGCTCCTGGACAAGGCCAGGCTGGAGAGTCAGCTCCGGGAAGCCCAAGAGAAGGTACGCCCGTACACAAAGAAACATTAAAACGTGAAATAAATCAACGAAATAGTTTGTATTTTTTGGGGAGCTTCCGCGTGTCCTGAGCGTTTGCAGACTTCATTCTGCGTGGTAGAACGTCATTGTCTCTGTCCTGTTCAATTTATCGTAGGTGGCTGTTGCTACTAATCCACTTCATACCTTCAGCTTTAGCGGGTAGGTGCTCTCAGTATCATATCCGTCCTGTTTTAGTCTGTCGCTTGGAATACAGTTTTGTCACCTCGATGTCTAGGCCTGCGAACCACGCACGGATTTCTGAAGAGGCTTGGGCGGACCTTAGAAAGCAACTTCGGGATATCGCCGACTCCTCCCAGGTTCAAACTTCACTACACTTCCAGACGGGATGTGGATATGCATTTAGCATTGCATTTCAGTGTTCAAACAAAACAAACTAAATATTTATATTAGACCTGACTAGCTAAACAGCAACTATTTACCGGACGCTTTCTCTGATATCCGAACAGGAGAGCTACGAGAGAGAGCGCGCTCGTCTTATCACTCGGGCAACCGTTGCCGAGGAACAGGTGTTGGAGCTGCAGGACTATGTGGACAAGCACCTGGGCAGGTGAGGACTAGTCTGCCGGCTTGTCCGGAGCGCCGCGTCCTGTTCTTGCACTAAGCACGGCCCCTGTCTGCAGGTACAAGCAGGAGATCACGCGGCTGCGCAGGCTGCAGGGGCTGGGTGAGCCGGGACGGGCCCACAGCGCAGAGGCCCCCCCGGTCCCCCGCCTACTCCGCCGCTCCCCGTACAAGCCCAGCTTTGAGATCTAAATGTGCTTTGGAAATATTCTCTGGACTAACTGATTTTTTGACACGCTATACCACTGTCCAATAAAACATGAGCCAGATCCTCATATTTAATATACACTCAGTGGCCTCTCTAGTGGGTAGGCCTGCAGATCAATTCAAATATTCTACTAAAGAAACCATGTGGCTTCAAGTCAATATGTGAATCATGGTGACATGATCAAGTGTGGTTATTGCCGTAAATAAATTAATTGGCCGACATGAGAGGATTTGGTGGACAATATTTTACGTGTCATCTGTAACCACATGGTGGCGCTCATACTATTGGTTCCATGATTACACGAGACTACTGAAAACTGTCCTTGAGAAAAAAATGCCAGGAATGTTTGTGAAGCTTATGTCAATTTCACGAGTTGGGGAGAAGAAAGCGTGCTGACAATGAACGGTCACCCGGGTGAGAATAATGTCATTACATATTATCCAGACACACACACACACACACACACCCATGAATACTTTGTACTGAGTGCTGCGATGAGGGCTGTGCACCAAACAACCCACACTCTCTGAGAATGCAGGCTTGTATTGATGACCAAGGCTCCGTTGTTAGGGGAATCTGTACTCCCTTTAAATCCCTTTAATAATGAAAAGGGTGCCATTTTGTTTTGCAGCCTTTGCAGTTTTGCACCACTTTCTTGCTGACATGCAAAAGCCTTGGAGCTAATATTCCTTAGAATCAGATGGCCCTTCTCAGGATTTGTTGGTAACTTAATGGGCCCTTTTAAAGGGATAACGCAACCTGCACTGGAGAAAGGTACCGTGTTGGAGTCATTCCTTAACCGTGAGGATTCATATCATGCCTATCACCCCAGCCCTCTTTTTACTGGGTATGCCAGCAGTGGGAGTATAGAGAGGGGGCAGGGGTTAGGGGCAATGGGAAGTGGGATGCCCCTGGGAAGGAAAAGAGGTGGGGGTGGGCTGGCTGTGCCGGCTGGGTCCATGCCAACATAGTCACTGTGCCAAAGAGCTTGGCGCTGGGGACAGCTCCTGACCGGCAGACCTGTTGGGAAATCAAAGCCAGGTTGCTTTGCTCTGCTAAGCCAACAAAGGCAGAACTAAGTGCTTTAATGGGTTGCATATTTCAAGTGGAAAAAGCGTACAGGCACAGTACAGCATACTGTTCCAAACTGCTTCAATAAAAAACCTCAGCCGCCCCAAAAAGAGCAGGATTTTTGAGGTTTTAATCAACCTGTTGCATGATAATATCCTAACTCATTTAGTAAATGTTGCGTGTAAAAAGATTCAAAGGATGTAAACTTGAATAATCACATCATAACTATCAGCAAACCCAGTTTTGGAATAAAATGACTTTCCCTTGAGACGGTTTACTGCTCATACCAAAGAGTTGCTAGCTGGTTAAAATAAAGTGACCTTACGGCAGCACAATACATTTTTTTATTTCAGTAAACCTGACATCCTAATCATCTATAATGTAGAAAATGTCATCATTAAGTGTTTCTTTTTGTTATATTTTTCTTCCTTACAATTGAAATATGTTAAGCGGATGCTAAGGAGCCAGTTTGATGGAACTCATACAGTGGGAAAAACCTTGTCTGAATGTGCCAACAGTGGGTGGGAAGCAGGGTGCAGTAATGGAGAGGAAGTTCCTCACACGGCCTATGATAGGTTGCCCGTAAACAGGGCCTTTGTCTTATGGGGCTAACGCCTAATTGATATGGGCTTAATGGGAATGGGCTGTGTGTGTGTGTGTGTGTGTGTGTGTGTGTGTGTGTGTGTGTGTGTGTGTGTGTGTGTGTGTGTGTGTGTGTGTGTGTGTGTGTGTGTGAGAGAGTGTGTGTGTGTGTGCGCGCGGCCTGAGGGAGCCGGGGCCTGGACGCTCCAACCATAATTGGAACGGACAAGCCTTGTGTGGAGGAGCACAGAGGAAAGAGGTTTGTGGGAACGCCAGGAGAGGAGTGAAAGAGTGGGAGTGAGGAAGAAAAGGTGACAATGGAGAGGAGGAATGTAGAAGCGGTGAGAGAGGAATCCACTGTGAACGTGTGATAGTAAACTTATTGCAAAATCATGAGAGAGAGGAGTGGTACAAGGTCAAAGTGAAGTGAACACGTTTAATGAGTACATTCCCATGGAAATGTGCCAAATGTGCATTCACATTAATATGATTTACCATCTTTGTCATTAACAGTTGTAATTCTGATATGTATTTCTTCTTTTTGCAGTAAATATTTTTGTAATATTTTTATATTTATATTTTATAAATATTATATATTATAATATATAATATTTCATATTTTTATATTAAATATTTATAATTTTTTCTTGTTTTTTTTAAGCAAAGATAAATCCAACTTGTGTTTTCTATGGCACCTGTCTATTCTCCCCTCTTTTCAGCCTGACAGCCCGACTCCATTCATTTAAGAGTCCCAGCTCCCCTCTAGACAAGCCTTCAGTATGAAGCGAGGGTCTGGGGTTTGGGGGGGGATGGCTGTACTTCAGAAAGCCTCAAGAGAGTTGAGCATGAAAGCAAGACAGGCTAGATGCAAGAATAAAGGTTGAATAAAGTGGTTCTACGGAGTCATTGACAACCGTGGGTGAATTGACGCAGTGACAGCGGGGAATGGATTTGGGGGGATTGAAGAGGGCAAAATGAGAGGAAACTTTCAAACTGAGGATCGCAAGTTGGTTCACAGAAGAGACGTTGACGGACACGACACAAGATAAAATAGGGTGAGAAAAGAAAGAAAAGAAAAAGGAGTGAGGGAGGAGAGTGTGGAAAGACGGGAAGAGGGAGGGAGGTGGCTGATCACGAGAGAGTGAGAATGAGGCTGAGGGACTGAGAGAGAGCGAGGGTGAGAAAGGAGAGGGGGACAGCCCCTCTCTTTTCCCACACTCCGTCCTGTTCCCACAGTGGACCCGCTAATCCCTGTCTTAATTGGGAGAGAATTCCAGCGCACATGTTCCCCTGGAATGAGCGTGGAGGGAAGAGAAAGCTGGGGGGGGGGGACAGGAGCTCCTGACACACGGAAACACAGGCCAGGCAGGAACATGTACGAGTGAACTCCGTTTGGAATAACATGCCACGTACTATCAACACACCTCATGTTCAAACTGCACGCAGTGTCTCTATCATTTCTGCTGCATGTCCAACTTTAAAGTGGTTAATGCTGATCACCTTTAATATCCATTACAGGTTATTGATTCACATTTCACAGTTAATCAGCTATTGTAATTGATGGCAAGATACATACTGGTATGAAATGACATTTGACAGTTTGTAAGAGTGGCCCATATCAGATGGTATCGTTTTTTCATGTGCTAAAAAAAGTTTGTCACTAGGCATATCTGTTGACCAAACTAGTCTCGAGGGTCTACAAAGAATGAGAATAGAAGGAGGACGTAAAGAAACATAACAAAAAACACTTTTGTGATTGGCAGTTTCACTCTCATCCCAGTCCTTTATTCCCCCAGACTGACGTGAACAACAGACTCCGTGCGAGGCCTCTAAGGAGGTAACCCAAGACGAGTTCTCTCCGGGGCGAGGGTTGACCGAGGCCATGCTTCAGTTGGTCTACAAGATTAAAAAGAGGAAAATATCAGGACAAGTGGGAGGCTGGAGAAATGGCTTTTGGGGAGTTTCTTTCATTTCGGCAGGCTTTCGAAAGTATTTACTTGAAAAAGCAAAAGACTGAATGTTCACGGTTGGGATTAGGGGAGAGGCGGACACAGGTGGGGACTCTGTGGGGAATAGACTTGGCCAGGGGCTTAGCATGGCCTCTACTGGGCTTACCTTACATCAGGCAGATAAAAGCAAGGGTGGAACAGAACAGTCGGATGACAAATAGTTTGGCCTCATGCACGGATATGTTAAAAACTCTGTTTAGTTGACATTTCACCAAAGTAGAACACAAAGTTAAAATAATGTAACAGCTGTAAGTGAAATGATCTATCAAAAACAGAACTATACCCCAATTGAAAATACACACAACCTCTGTGAAAAAGGAGTGTCACACTACACATAGGGCCTACCCCTTTCTTACACAAAAACTAGGATTGTCACAGGATATTATAGACTTAATACAGGACATTATAGACCTGTTCACACCGCCCTCCTCTCAGGGCAAAGTTCTGGGTTGTCTCCATCTGCACAAATCATGTCTGCATGTTACTTTCATGTCGCTGCTGAGCATTGTCACCTGGATTGGTAACAGTATAAAACAGTGGTTATGTTGCTGTGCGTACAGAAATAGTGAAATAGTTTCTTTTGTCTGTCCTGCAGGCTCCTTGTGTTAGAGGCGTTGTTGTGACTTTTTGTGTTTGATTTGTGTGCCATTAACACACTAGTGCATTTACTCTCTACTATCTATACATACAATTCACAGTATGTAAAACAAAGCAAAAATAATTCATATTTCTAAAGCTTGTAAGTAGTCGTTAAAACGTAGCAAGGGAGCAAACATGCTTTGTTGAAATTACTTTGCGTAAAAAGAAAGTAGGTTTTATTTGTTCTGCGGTTCAAAAAGTAGCATAGATAAAAGAGCTAGCATTATTAATTACATAGAATTCATTGTGATAGAAAATCAAAATCAAGCAGTACTACACTTCTTAGTACTGCAAAATAATCTGGTAGCGGCCCTTAATGGTAGCTTTTTATCTCCCAGAAAGAGGCTTTTATTTAGTAACCATGCAATGTATGGAAAGGCACCATCTCAGTCTCTTTCATGATGGACACTCAAAAGAATTCTCCTCGCACCCAACGTTCTGGTATTTTCAATGCCGCCTTAAATGGCCCTATTGGTTGTGTGATGTCGGAGCTCAGAGGCCTTGATCTCCCCCCCAGCAGGTTCCATCGCTCCCAGGGTCTTGGAAGCTGTGCGGTTGAAACCGAGGGGTGGAAGGCCTTGTTTGGTTGGGGTCGCAATTCACGCCTGTTTTTCCTCACAATGCCTTTTTGGCGGGAATCTGCCAAAGACGCACTTGTGTTTCTTTGCGGCGCACCCCTCCCCAAGAAGGGTCTCTCCCACGTCCACACTTTTACACACCATGTCCACCCTGTCTTGATGGATACTCGGCGAGCTTCTTGGAAGGGATTACAGCAATCTGCATACTCTCGAGCAACAAAAGTTTCTCCTCTCTCTCCCCCGCTCTACTTGAGAGGAATGACACAGCAAGATAAACATGGACATGGCCTCTGCTACCATCGCCCTGTGTTCTTCAAAACGGCCACATTGACTGAAATCTTGGGGCACATTTTCTCTTGCTATCACCACCATTTAAAAAAAGCTTCCCTTAAATCGATCATTGAGAAATTCCTAGTACCGCGAGTTGAATGGCAGACGAAAGTTAATGCATGAGGATTTTGATAATTTTTTATAAAATGGCTTGTTAAATGGTTCAAGTGTTTCATGGTATCATTACTTAATGCCCGAGGGGGCTGGCTGACACATTTGTGAAGCACGCAGTCCGGCTGTGTGAGGGCGTTGTGGGAACCAGAGATTGTCAGCTGGGAGCTGGAAGGTATGAGGGTGGTCATGGGCCTTTAAGCCCTTCCTCAGCTGGTGCTTGGTGGACTGAGAAGCCGCAGGATGCCTACACACTGAGTCACTGATGGAGACGGGCCCTGACCGAGGCTTCACGCACGCAACAGGCGTGGAGAAAGAAACCGTGGCCTGACTCGAACCCATTGATTCAGGCCACAAAGGAATTGTCTGCATGCCTGGCGGCATGAACATACAGTGCATCACCTTCTCTGTATCACAACTCCACATAGGTCATTGAGTGTATAATCCATGACGGGATGTGTTCGTATGTTGCTGTCTTGTGTTTCCTGGTGCTTTTCAACCTGTTTTATCTCCCTGTGCGTTTTAACACCTCCTGCTGTAACAGACACCAACAACATGAACAGCAATGCGGAAACACTCTCCCTACAGGTTCATTGCAAACACTTGAAGAGGCAGTGCACTTCTTTTTTTTGCGAGGCTTGTACGATTGTGTTGCCCTTTTTGCAAACGGCGACCCTCCGCATAACCTGGCTCTGAGGAACACCTTGGGGTCGTCCTGAAAGAGAGGAGCCATGAGGCCACAATGGACCTCCAAAGGAGTAACAAGGAGCGGCCGCCGCCACCGAAGCACTGACCCTTTAAACGGAGGAAGAGCTGATTTGTTTGCAGTGTAAACCAGGGCATGTGGATCATAGCTTTTGCCCTCCAGCAACAAAAAATAGCACAGCGACGAAAGGAAGAAATCAAACTGCCATTGACGGGACTGCGAGGGAGCTTACGGTCTTGTAACAGAGTGAAAGTCTCCGGTGGAAAGATGGTGGAGCAGGCACACAGGCAGGAAAGGAAGTAGTTTGTGTCGCTTCACCAGAGAAAAGGAGGACACCAGGCTTGTGGCGCTCAAGAAGGAAGTGGAGGAGAAAACGACTGGGATGCAAGAGAAGGTTGAAGAGATCGGAAAAGTCTACTCTATTCTTTCAGAGATCATACATGATCTAAATAAATGAATAATAATAATAATGAGAAACGGGTTATTTATTCCTGGTCAACCACAAATCTTCAAAGAAAGAACCACCACTGTGTCAAAGGATCCAGCACTAGTTTCAAGAGGGCTGGTTGACATGGCCAGGCATGTGGGCAACCTACAGTTCAGAGTTTGGGAGAAAAGGAAAGTCGCTTTGAATTGTTCCCCTGGGATTCTAGATCCAAACACTGCATTTCACCAGCTCACTCTGTCTGAGCATCTGACCAGGGTAAGGCCGTCTGAGAAAGATTATGATGGCCCCCCTTCCCACAAACCCAGAGAGGTCTCAGGACTTTGAGGTCCTGCGTTCTGAGGGAGTGGACTCTGGATGCCATAGTTGGGAGATGGAAATGGAAGACTCCTATGAGTGTTGGAGTGGCCATAGAGTCTACTGACGTGAGAGGGTCAGTCTCCACAGAAGAGTGGTTCTGTACATCTTTACATACGTCGCAGAGGGGAAAACTCTCATGATAAAGCAGAAACTGCAACAGATCAGATTGGTACTGGACTGAGACAGAGGGAAGGTTTTGTTTTATGATGTGGAGACAAACAGGCCTCTTCACACTCACTACAATTACTGATTTGATGAACGAGCGCGTTCATACTTCCACACAACAAATCTATGCTGAGAACTCATTGTTATGCCTGCTAGGATATTTGTTACAACTAGAAATCCAGCTACACCAACATAATTTATAGGCAAAGAGCTGTGAGCAAAATACAAACCAAGGTTTTAGCCTAGGCTTTTACAGAGTGGCAACTGACTAATGTGTGCCTTGTTGAGCTTAGTTCATGGCTTCCCAATGCTCGCTCTGAGCTAATCTGTGATTGTCCTCCTGTCCTCGTGATGAACCACTCCAGCCGACTCCCCTGTATTCTATGGGCGTACTCCCCTATGTATATCAGCCCTCCTGGGGGGACTGCAGGACATGTGTGCTGGGTGTGGTGCTGTTATGCTTTGCTTCAAACGAGCGTCCTGGAGCCCTTTGGCCCTGGCTGCACTCTCCTCGGCTGGACCCCCCCCCCCCCGGCTCCCTCTCAGGAGGACGGAAGCCCGCCTCCCCCAGCCGAACCTCTCCCATCTCTTTGGATCCCCCCCTTCCTGAGTACTTCCTGTTTCCAGCTTGGACACATCACCTCAGCTCTATAGCAGGGCAGGGAGAGGGGTGGGTGGGGGAGGTTGGCTCCAAAGAAGGGTGGAGGCCGTTCTCTATGTTCCAGTCAGAGTACTCAGGCTCTTCGAAGCCAAACAGACTAAACATTGGTTGTTTTGATTTAGCTTTCACCAAATAGGATGGGATCGGACTTGGTATTACAAGATGTCGTGGAATTTGAATTAAAGAAAGCTGTATTACATTTGTCATTGTAAAATATGCATAATATTGCACCATATGCACTCTAGGTAAGTAATAAGTGAAGTTTCACGGTGGTTAGTTGTTTCTAGCTCATTCTTTTTGTGCTAGTGTCATTGTTTCCCTGAACAGGGTTCATGAAGGAGTCAGAATTCAGCCACAATAGAGAATGGCTGTCTGGTGGGTGGGCTTTGTCAAAATACCACTTGATGTAGTAGTGGGCATAATTCTAGTGCACTTTGTTTCGGCTTATCAGTCCCACACCAGTAACCTCGGATGGGCTGAGAGAGATTGAGAAGGAGAGGGTAGGGGTGGGGTTGGTGTGGTTATAGACCAAGGGGCCCTTATTCCAGGGCATTTTTAAAGGGGTAATGAGGCAATAAAAAATCAGCATTGGGGAGCCCTGCAATGGGCAACTGATTCCACAACGAGGTTTCTAGGGTTTCTTTACTTCTTTATTACCATTGTTATTGTAAAAATGTATCAGCTGCTCTTTTTGACACAGATTTACAACTTATAAAAAATGTCAGTGTTTTTTCTGGAGAGGCTATCACACTTATATTTATGGACTCCTGTGTGTTTTTTTGGCGAGAGAGTTCTGGTATAGGAAAAACAGGTGGACGATTTCACATAGTGGATCAGATTTATGAGCAGCCCTTACCATACGCCATGCAGTTCTTCATCCGTGGGGCTGCGAAAAATAAGCGGTTTGGTCCACCATCACCATGTGTTCAATGTCTCATATTGCCGTGCCACTGGCCTACTTGGTGAGACTTGAGGCCCGGTGAGATTTGACACAGCCTTAACTCAAGGTCGTGCTGTTCGCGGCTGAACCCAGGCGCACGGCGGCGCTCTGCCCGGGAGGCCTTGGGCAGCGTCCGGAAGCCTTTAGAATGGAGCCCGACAACTGTGCGGCACCGCGGCTTCACCGAGTCTGCCCCCACGCTGCCTTAATGGGGATTTATTGCTTCCTAGTTCCTGAAAACAAGAGTGCGAGCGACAACCAAAATTCCTAACATTGTTTTCGCCCCCTCCCCAGAGCCCCGGGGGCTTGTGAGCACCCATCTAAATCTCTGTGTCTTTTATGGGTCTCTGCCCTGCCATTTTGGGGCTGCTGGGATTTTGGTTCAAAGACTCTTTTTAACATTGGAATTGCGAGCAACTACATGCTCCACTGGTTCCTATCTGTTCATATCAGCCACTCCTTTGTGATAAGAACCTGGCATAATAATGAAGATAAGGTCATTCCTATAAAAGTACTTGTTTCTGTGTTTTTTTCCTATATTCAGAATACATAGCAATAGTGTCAGCAGTGCAGATTTGTTGGGACAAATAGAGCTTGTAATCTCTGTGTACTTTTCATACGTTTTAATGACACAGACACACAATGACACAAACACAAACACTCAACAACACTGATAGTTTTTTTCCATACGTTTTTTTCCTCTCTGATATTCTTATTTACATATTTACATTCATGTTGATATTTACATAATTTCAAACGAAAATGAATGAAAATCATAAAAAGGGCAGTATTCAACACTTATTTACACACTGCTCCAGCACGTCATGGTGATTTGGTATAAACCCCTCCCTTTAGATTTAGTGCACATCGTGTGTGAAATGACTTCACTGGCTGTCACAGGATGTCTTTATGAGCAAGCTTTGTCCAGTAATAGCAGTTGCTAAGGAGTATAACTTTACAGTAAATATACTTCCTACCACTTACTATAATGTCATTGTGATGCTATGAAAGTCTGGTGTATGAGTGCCCGTTGTTTACGGTAGTTTTGGTAGACAAGAAAACTGATATGGCATTACTGTTTACACAAAGCTGCTTTGGATTCAGAGAACCTTATTCATTTGCCCACAACAATTCCACACCTTTAAGTCAAAGAGAAAAAATTCGATTACAAATTCCACAACGGTAATATCTTATAAATGAAAGATTTGATTTGAACAGTATTCAGTATGATATATATATATACAGGGTTTGTAGAGGCAGCATCACCCTGTGCATTTTGAAAACAGAATCTCAGAGTTGGCTATCATTAAAAAGTGCTCTCAGCTCTAGCTTAGCGAGCTTGGACACCTGCTCTGCTATGTTTAGCCTTGTGCTACTATGCGCACACATCCTCTGCACATATATTAAGATCTCATCAGTCCTCTATGCTACATATAGTTGCTTTTCATTTGGTTTTCAGTGCTTGCAGCATCACGCTTTCCAGATCATTACCATCACCTCACCAGTGCAAAAAGAAAATAGGTGAGAAAAGAAAGACACTTGAGAATTATCTAACTTAGCAATACTGAGTGGTCCATTTATAAGGTAGCTACCAAAAAAATGACTGAACTCGTTTTCATCTTTCCATTTGGCTGCTAATAAATGGAAAACGTCGCTGAACACTCGCAAAAAGCTGGAATACAACTGACAGCCATTTGAATCAATTGATCACAACTTTTTACAACGTAACGTTCTAAACGTTTACAAAGAACTTTAAAATCCTGAGTTTGAAAGACATGACATAGAAGAGCCCTGAACTCATGGCTTCAATTTGTTACCTTGGTTTTTTTTTCTTCAGATAATTTCTTCTGAACCTGCAAAAAAAATGTATAATTTCATATTTTTTCATCCTTACATTTTGACTTGAGCATTCCCTTCATGCCAAAGCTCTGTGGGTCTTTACAGCCAGGAGGCCTCCTATTGAACTAAGAATGGTGACACTAAAGTCCATTTCAACAGTTCAGATCTGGGAAGACAGCATCCCTTGGCAAGATGGTCCTGGAGTTGCGCTCTTTGGCCCTCTTCCCCCTCTATGGAGGTTTGAAGCCAAGGTGGGCTTCGGGGGGAGGGGCCGAGCTGGGCTGGCCTCACAAGGCAGCTTCGTTTCAAGCTGGCGGGGAGGAATGTGGAGGGGGGCCTCAGTCCACAGCCAGTTCACAGGGTATCTGCTGGGCCTCTTTGGCCATGGTGTAGGCCCGCTGGAAGTCTTTATAGCGAGGGGCACAGCCCAGCCAAGCCTCCCCAAAGTGGACTCGGCCCGTGAAGAGGAAACTGCCTGGCCCAGGCCTCACGCCACACTGCAGCAGGGTCCTGATCTCCCCGGAGCGGGTCAGGCGGCTGGCGCCAGTGAAGAGGGCGTACTTCTGCCGGAAGACCCGGGTGGCACTGACTTTGATCACTGCCGCCCGCAGGTCCGCGTCATCCTCCACCGCAAGAATGTTACCGCGCACCACTGAAGAAAGAACGAACATTGGGGTTCATTAAAGGCCTAATTAATCACCATGACCATGACAAATGTGCACACAGAAAGTAGCTTTCATTGAATTACCAATGCCCTAATGCAACCGAAAAATACGTTCCCTAAAGAAATGTAGGGTCTCCCCAAGCAAGTAACTGTTATTCTATATAACATTTTAGGTAAATAAATAATATGTATCTTATTATAATATATACTAATATAATATTATGTTAACAAAAAGAGATAAAGGCAGGGTCTCCCTAGTAACTGATATTCTATATAACATTTTAGGTAAATAAATCATATGTATCTTATTATAATATATACTAATATAATATTATGTTAACAAAAAGAGATAAAGGCAGGGTCTCCCTAGTAACTGATATTCTATATAACATTTTAGGTAAATAAATCATATGTATCTTATTATAATATATACTAATATAATATTATGTTAACAAAAAGAGATAAAGGCAGGGTCTCCCTAGTAACTGATATTCTATATAACATTTTAGGTAAATAAATAATATGTATCTTTTTATAATATATACTAATATAATATTATGTTAACAAAAAGAGACAAAGGCAGGGTCTCCCTAGTAACTGATATTCTATATAACATTTTAGGTAAATAAATAATATGTATCTTATTATAATATATACTAATATAATATTATGTTAACAAAAAGAGATAAAGGCACGGTCTCCCTAGTAACTGATATTCTATATAACATTTTAGGTAAATATCCACATAAAGATGACATTTGAGAGTGAAATGAATAGTGTGACTAGGAGCCGGTAAACAATCCCCCTAATTTAATGTTGCCTGGGGGCTTTCCAGTCAATCAGATTACACCTCAAACAAAGTCACATGGATTAGTCCACTCCTCTGTCTCTAGGGTGTTGGGATTATTCCATCACAAATATGGGGGGAGGGGGGCAAGGAGATTTATAACGGATAAAGTACTGCTATTTCACCCCTGACCTCAGCATCATTTTCTTGATGTGGATTGGCTTTTGGATATGAGGTACCTCCTACTTTCAGCCAACTTTAAGACTCTAAATCCCCACTTTATTTGGTCGGAATGCGTCATCTTTTCCTATTATATGTCCACAACCCTCATTGGTTTTGAAAGAGGAAACTCACCAAAGTCACTAGTGCAAACCGCCATCAGAATCTCAGTGTTGTTGCACGGCCGGCAGGCAGCTGGGGAGAGGGAGGGAGGGAGGAGAAAAAGAAAGCAGAGGAGAAGTCAGTTGGTGACCTTCGCAAATCCCTGATATGACTTGTTTACCCCCTGAAAACAAGCGTAAGCAAATGCTTCTTCAAACCCCTTTCATCTCAAAAGCTTCAAGCGTATCCAATTCCCCACCCGAGGTACAGCGGCTTAATATCGAGTTTACGGGACGCGTGAAATGGGGATATTTGGACCTGAAACGCGGCGCGGAGAGATTTCCCGACCAACACGCGGACCAACCGCAGTGTTCCAACGAGCAGCTGCCGCTTTTACGGTTTGAGGAGGAAGGCTGTGGAAGCCGTGAGGTGTGACTCCTCTGTCCCAGACGATTTAAAAGCCTCATGAAAGTCCTCCTCTGAAGCCCACGAGGGTGTCTCCAGTCACACCTCATCAAAGCCTGCCAAACAGGGGCTATGGAGGGGCTGGGGGGCGGAGGGGGACTTCAAAAGACCGAACTGGGCTAATATTCCCCGGTGCCTTTTCAGAAGATACTTCCTTCCTAAGGGGCTATGACAGCTTCATTCACAGCTGTTTATCCGTTTAAAAACTTCACAGGGAGAGCACACAGTGAATCTTCCCTGAGATGCATAAAAGGAACTGCAGATGGCCAGAAGAAAGGGAAGCAGAGTGAAACCAAACTGCCATGGTTGGGCTGCATAGCCTACACTGGGAGAGAAGGTGCAGGGGAAAAAAGTCACCCTGGCATTTTTTAAAGATCCACTGGCCTTGTAGTTCCTAGACGGTCCTTTACCCACCCCCCACCCAGCCACGTTCCCATGAAAAACTCTTGATAAATGAGATTCCTTCCTCTCTGAGCAAACCCTCCCCCAACCCTAATCAGTCAGTGTGTGTGTGTGTGTGTGTGTGTGTGTGTGTGTGTGTGTGTGTGTGAGAGAGAGAGAGAGAGAGAGAGAGAGAGAGAGAGAGAGAGAGAGAGAGAGAGAGAGAGTGGAATGGGGGGAGGGCTCTCCTGCAGACAAGTCTCCCCACAGAAGAGCAGCTTAACAAAAGAAGGAAGCATCTCAGCTGGGCAAAGGCCTCGCTGTAGCCAAGGCGACGGCAGTAATCCCAGAATACTCATGCGGCCCCCATTGAAAGGGCGATGGGCTCTGGAGAAGGCCCCACATACTGGGCTTTTGTCCCCCTGGCTCCCCCTCCCCCGTCACCCTCCAGCTCTAAACCAGTGGACTGCAACGCCTCCAGGGAAAGTTTGGCCACTTCTCTCCCCACAAAGCTTGGGCACTGGAAAGTTCAAAACCCTCCAAAACGCCTGCTCTGTGCTCTGTGCTATGAATCATCTTCAGGGGATTTCAGGGGATTATGTATATTTACAGCCGTCAAATAAAATGATGGAATGGTAGAGAGTACATTTTATTACGGTGCACATGCAACAAGTTGTTTGGCGCGTCTGTTGGATTAACTCACATGCTAACTATTGAGAAACATATAATTAAGCATACGAATTGATTAAATATTTAGCATGACCTTAAATAGCGTTCCAATCTCTAATTCCTGAACCAACATGGTCGCCCTGTTCTGTTACCAACTCACCTTCACTGCTGATTTCGTTAGAGTCGACTGACAGCCTCGCCGTCCAATCCCCTCGTAGCTCGTAACGGAACGAGGAAATGCGCCGGCTGATGTCCTGGTGGGGGGTGGCCTGGAGGAAGAGGGCCACCTTCTCCCCGGGCAGGCGGCTGAAGCAGCGCACCCTGGGCGGGAGAGAGTTCCCCAGTTGGTCCCCTACCAGAAGCTCCAGGACTCCATCTCTCTCCAGGTAGAGTTGGGCTCCATGGAACTGCTCCGAAGGCTTGACACAGGCTGTAATCAGGCCTGAGCTGCTGCCCCCAGGCCCCACCGCTGTGAAGGGCAGCCGGGGAGACAGGGTGAGACGCAGGGCCCCCTGAGGGTACAGCCAGTCCAGGGTCCCCTCAGAGCAGTGGAGGGAGATCTGCTCCACACTGCCTGGCTGCTGGGACAGACCACTGTAGATGCGAGAGAGAGAGAGAGAGAGAGAGATAGAGAGAGAGAGAGAGAGAGAGAGAGAGAGAGAGAGAGAGAGAGAGAGAGAGAGAGAGAACAAGAGAGAAAGCAAGGTTACTTAGATTTCTACAACCCTGTTGCCTTTAAGCCAAAGAGTTCTCCTCAAAAGTTTGAAACTGGAGTCTCCAGCATACCAATGTGGGCAGCAGTGCAATTCTTTGCAGGTCCTGCCCATGCAGGACATGTGGTTTGTGTTGCTTTAAGATGTGGGAACTAAGGGTGGAGAGCTTATAACATGAAAGCTTTCTATCAATTGAAATGGGAGCATTACAACTTGTGCATGAATGCAGACTCCAGTGCGTTAAAATGAGTTGCAGTTATGTGAGTAGTTTAGGAAGCGCCACCTGCCGGCAACTGAGAAAAAGCAGCAGTTGCGCTTCAAAACGAGCGTCGATAAAGGCAAAAAAAGAAGAAAAAAGAAGAAGCTACAACAGTTTTTAGAGGACAGATTATAGATAAACATTTGAACCAAAAGAACACATTTTGGATCGAATCAATTTGACCAACACCATTTAAAAACATGGAGATGTTTCCCTCCCTTCTGCTGAAGCCGGCTTCACAGTTCATAAAACTTAAAGCCATCGCTGCAAGAATGGCTAGCTAACTGAAACATTATAATTGCGCCCTACAAGTCCCCCTTAAGAGTATTGCAGTAGGATATTCTTTACCCGTCATAGCACTGATAAACTACTGAATAAAAATGCATTGCAAAAAAAAGATTACGTGCATTGAATGTTATGTGGGCATTTTCCGTACACTCGTTTATTTTCTAGGGAAGTTTGCCGTTTACTGCAAATGTTTATTTAAAATAATACTTGCCTTCCTCTCCAGCTACATTGGTCCTCGGAGTAGCTTGACATGGCCAAGTCAATAATGGCAAAAAATAT